>VWYK01089650.1:0-16964 GCA_013399775.1 Semnornis frantzii
TCCCTTCCAACTCAATCCACTCTGATGCTAAGACTCCAGCTTGGCTCTTTGCCCCCTCAATACCCAGCTGGAATCTGTTGGGCTTCCACTTGAGTCCTCCCATCACAATGCAGGGGGAATCCTTGTGGCAGGGTTTGAGCTCTGAATATTCACTATCAAGACATGTTCTGAGGCAGATGTGGCAGGGGTTTAGCTGTTGCATTCCCCTTATCACATTTGAGGTTCATCACTCTGCACAAAGAATTGAGTTTCAGATAAAAATAAAAATCACTCCATAGCCTAAAGCTGCTCCCTCCCTCCCCAGCTCTCATCTTGCTGCCCCTGGGAGCTGGCATGTGGCATGTGCTTGGGTTTCTCCTCTTTGTAACTCATCCCTCTGCTGTTTGAGGGGATTATTGAAATTCCTCACCCTTCTCTCAGCTACCAGGAGCCTCCTGAGACCTGAGTGAGTAAATATTGATCCCTGGCAGCGAGCTCTCACTGTCAGCTCACAGGCCTGTGTTAGATCATGGGGCTGCTTCCACCTCCCCAGAACAAGGCAGCAGTGTGAGCAGGGTGCCCACTGCCCTGGCAGGACTTCTCCTTGCAGCTGCTTTCTGCTAGAGCCCAGAGCACAGCTCTCTGAGCAGATCACTCACAGCAAGCTCAGGTTGGTTTGGAAAGGGCACTCCTTGGATTCTGCTTCTGCCTCTGCCTCTTGTCCTCCAGGATGGGGACACCACTGTCACCATCCTGAGTGGGGCCATCCCTGCCACCACCTACCCATGCCTCCTCCACCTCACAGAGCAGTTGACTGTCTTGGGTGGGAGGTGCTGCAGATGGAGTTGGCTGCACACCATCTTGTGCACCAGAAGAGGAGTCCTGGAGGCCTTCCTGACACACCTCTTGGCCTGGCTTTCCAGTCCCTGTGCCCCCTTTGTACCTTAGCTTTTCCCTGGCAGAGCTGTGGCTGCACAGAGCTCTGGATCTGTTTGCTGCCATTCTGCTGAGGTTACTGCCTTAGGGGACTCTGTCTCCTCAGAGCTAGTTGAAAAGAAAACTCCCCAGGCTCCCCCCAGCCTGCTCTTTAGTTTCATCTGACCTCTGCATCCCCCCTCCCCTGTGGCCTGGCTGGGCTGGGCACTGCAAGCTCCTTGGGAATGTCTTTTCCCACCAGAGTGCTGAGTTGTCCCAGGCACTGGTGTGGGCAGGGGGAAGTTGGAGCAGCCAGAGCAGACCTGACTGGCTGTGAACAGGGCTTGGTGTTGAGCTGCTCTCCCACAGCCCATGGCTCACACCACTGAGCCCATCATGGAGTTCAAGGATGGGAATAAGCCACACAGGCTGCCTCTTTATTCACATTGTAGCCTGCAGAAAGATTACAGGGCCAAGACTCTTGCATGCAGTGACCTCTGTGTTCATGGGCAGCCACACATGGGGGACTCAGGCACTTCTCTGTGCCCTTCCCAGGCCAAAATGCTCATCCTGCTTCCCTGCACCCATCACATCCCAGGGCCTCACATTCCCTGTCGGTGGCTGAGTGTTGTGTGCCAGGCTTCCCAGGATCTGTGAGCTGGCAGGGATGCCAGGGCAGGGTAAGTGCAGAACAGCCCTGCAGGCACTGCCCTGCCAGCCCCGGGCTGCACAGTGTGGAGGTGGGCATTAAACAGGGGAGCTGGGCCTCAGGACTGTGGGCTTGCTGAGTGAGCTGTACACCTGCTGGAGCTGAAGTCACCTTCCAGTCACCTTCCAGACTGCTGAGGTAAGCTGGAGCAGGGAGGGTTGCTTCCTGGTGCTGAGCCAAGGTTTGCAGGCATGGCAGACGCCAGGCTGGGAGCTGCCTGCTCGGGTCTGGGCCAGGTGGGTAGGAGGAGTGGGGCCATCGTGGTCCCTTTGCCCACCAGCTGTGAGGGAAGGGGAACTGTTTGTTGTTCCAGCTGCCAGCCCCTGCCCTGGCTCTTGGTGCCCAGTGCATCAGGCTCAGCATCTCCCTGGGCACAGTGTGTGTGGAGGTGCGAAAGGCAGCAGCCCCCTCACAGCATGGTCTCCAGCTCTTTGTCCACGTTGGGGCCATGCTGCTTCGGCTCTGCCAAGTCCACTGTGTTCTTCCCACAGCCTTTCTGGCTCCTGTCCTGGCTCGGGCAGGGCAAAATGTTCCCCGGGGCAAAGGAGCTGGGGACGTAGCCCGGCAGGCTGGCACGGGCAGGGAGCAGCAGCCCCTGCTGCTGTGTGCCCCCTGCCCCTCGCCCTGCCAGGCTGATGCTGAAGCTGGCAGTGGCATGGGAGGTCAGCCCAGCATAGCAGCAGCTGCCCCCTGCGCTGGTGGCTCGAGCCCTCTGCTTCAAGTCCAGTGCCAGGCTCCTCCGGAAATGAGCCTTCTTGATCTCTGCCTGCACCTGGGGGATCAGGGGTGGCTGCTGGTGCCTGAGGGCAGCAATCCAGCCTCCCCCTCTCCCCTTCCCCTGGTTTTCACTCCTAGTGATTTTTCTTTCCCCCCCTTCCAAATCCTTTTCCTCTCCTTTGAGGACAGCCTGAGAAGGTTGTGGTTGTTCATCCTTGAGAAAAGAAGGCTCCAGAGAGACCCTAGAGCAGCCTGCCAGCATTTGAAGGGGGCTACAGGAGAGCTGGAGAGGGACTTGTTGCAAAGGCTTGGAGTGACAGGAGGAGGGGTAGTGGCTTCAGACTGGCAGAAGCTGGGTTTAGATGACATCAGGAAGAAATTTTTCCCCATGAGAGTGGTGAGACACTGGAGCAGGTTGCCCAGAGAAGCTGTGGAGGCTCCAAGCCTTGGAAGTGTTCAAATCCAGGGTGAGTGGGGCCTCGAGCAAGCTGCTCTAGTAGGAGTGCCCCTGCTGGCCGCAGGGGCTTGGAACTGGATGATCTTTGAGGTCCCTTCCAACCCAAACCGTTCTGTGATTCTATGTGAAGGGTGGAGCTGAGGGGTTTTTTTTCCCCCTCTGCTTATCCCAGCCCGGGGGCTGGGAGTTAACTTCCCCAGGCCTGCAGAGGCTGGCAGCAGGAGCTCAGGTGCTGACTTCCCTCACTTACCTCCCCGTTACAGAAGCAGTAGATAAAAGCCACAAAGAAACCCTGCCCAAAGAGACAGAGGAGAGGTTGTGTTCCAGCTGGGATGCTGTGCCTGTGCCCAAATGGGCCGGCATGGCTCTGTGTCCAGGGCAGGCTGGCAGGGTGGCAGCCCTGCTGGTGGTTACCTGAGAGGAGTTAAAGAGCATCTCATAATGCATCTGGATCTGCCACAAGACCCCCGAGACTTCCGTGTAGGGCATGGCCATGAACACCACATAATGGACTCCAAAAAGGGGCATCAGCACCAGCGTGGACTTCAGCAGCTTCCTGCCAGGAGAAATGCCCTGAGCTGTTAGCTGAGGCCTCCTGGTCCTCGCAGGGGGTGGTTGGTGTCCCAGGGAAGGGGCAGGGGAAGTCGCCTCAGCTTCTGCTGCAGCTGCTTTGCAGAGTGCAGCCTGGAGAGGGGAGCAGGCAGAGCCTGCACTCCTGAGCCTGCTGGGCTGCCAGAGACGCTTGGCTGCCATTATCCTGCCACCCTCCCTGACCCCTGCAGCCCTTCCATCACCTGTCTGGATGTGTTCCTGTGTCACCTGGGCTAGGTTCTATGGCCCTGCTCTGGCAGGGGGTTGGACTCGATGGTCTCTGGAGGCCCCTTCCAACCCCTGACATCTGTGACCCTGTGGTCACAACCCCCTGGGGAGCCACCTCAGCTGAGCAGGCAGATGAGGCAGGGCAGAGGTCTGCTGCTGCCAGCACTTGCCTGTACTGCTGCCGGGGGTCCAGCTTGCCTGTGTTTGTCTCCCGGAGCTTGGATGCCAGCACTCGGACGATGTTGAGGAAGAGGAAGAAGTTCACCTGCCAACAGAGCCCTGCTGAGGCTTTGTTGCCAGCAGCCACCTCAAGCCTGTCCAAGCAGCCCCCCGGGGTGAGGACAGGCAGTTGTGGCTGGGCTGCAGGCAGGGACATGACAGTGATGCTGTGGTTCAGAGTGTCCCTGGATCCCTCTGCATCACCTGTGCCCTCCCTGGAGCACAACTTCAGTCTGTACTGATCCCTTCCCCCAGAAGGGATTGGGAGATCAGCTGCAAGATTCTTACCACGATGGCAGCCAGGATGGGGACCTGATAAATCCATTTCATATTGCCTGCACTGAGGTCCCAGCACCTGAGGAGATCAGTAAAGAAACACCTTGGAGACACCTGAAAGCACTGGTAAGGAAAACTGCTGCCTGGTGGCTCCTTGTGGCCCCCAGCCCCCCAGCCTTCAGTCCCTCTGTGCAGTCTGTGTTAATCTTGGCCCCACAGCAGCAGTGCTGCAAGAACTCAGAAGCACCTCAGTGCTGCAAGTCAGTTTTAAATCATCCTTAATGTTCCTGAGGGCTCCTTGGCCAACTCATATAAAATCCCTGCTGCATTTTTTGGTGCTCCTTTTAGAATGCTTAAGTCCAGAACATGCTCTGTAGCCTTCCTCTTTGCACTGTTCATTGACCCACTTGTGGTGTAAAGCTGCATTTATCCTCCTCCCAAGTGCACAACAGAGCCTCTCTGGTCTGACTGCTGCCAGCTTTAGCAGCAAGCCTGGGAGATGTGTTCACCCCTCCTGTTCTCCAGGGGAAATCTTCACTGTCAGCAGATCTTTGATAGCATTTCCAACCAGTCTGTCCCAGCCCCAAAGGACTGCTGGAGCAGCTGGACCTACGTACTGCGTATCAGCCAGGGAGGCCCTGACGCTGGCCCAGACAGACACAAACACAGCAGGGAGACCTGGAGGGGCAGGAACCAGAGTGAGCAGCATGGAGGAAGCCCCACGTTAGCAGAGCAAGCCAGGCCTTGGCAGCTGAATGCCCTTGCCTGGCATTCAGTGCCACCCAACCACAGCTGATGCCACAGGTCCTACATGGTCTCTGTGGCCACAGCATTGAGTTATGGTCTGTGCCTACCCCAGCCAATGATGATGAGGACCCACAGGTAGTTCTTGTTGGAGAGGAAGGCCATGAAGATCAGGCTGTGCAGATAGAGACCTTCCACCAGGATCCAGTAGTGGTTGGTGGCCAGAAAATAGAGGAAGAGAGTCACTGCCATCTTGCAGCCAACCTGTGGGCACAGAGGCAGAGAGGTGCCCATGTCAGGCTGGTCCCTGAAAGCACAACCTGTTGGATTTTGCTCTCTGGCCAGCAAAACCCAGGCTGTGGCCCTTGCACAGCTCCTCTTCCTCCTCCTCCTCCTCCCCTCGAGGGCATCACTGGACACAGAAGGTCCTCCAGGCCTTTCCCACAGGAGAGGCATTTCCCATGCCAGGGCACTCTGAGCTCAGCCAGCCTGTGGGACCAATATCCTCAGTGGCTCTGACCTCTGCTGTGGCACCTGGGCAGAGAGAAGCTGGGGCAGAGCTGGAGGAGCTCCCCCCACCCCCACCCTTCCCCAGCTGCATCACTCCTGAGCAGCACAGCCCCAGTCTGAGGGTCCCAGGCTGGGCCCCCTGCAGCAGGGCTCCTAAATCCCTTTTCCCCTTTTCCTGCCTCAGTCCACCACTTGCCAGGTGACTGCGTTGTCCTGGCGAGGGACCCATTTCTGCCTTGAAGTCATCCTCCTGCACCCTCTGTGCCTCAGTGCCCACTGGCCCCGAGTAGAGCACCAGGTCCTTCACAAAGATGCTCAGGGCACGGCAGATGAAGGAGGTGAAGAGGTGGACGTGGATGTAGTTGCGTGTGCAGTGCAGGCGCCTGCGGGGAAGGGATGCGGCACCAGCCCGGCCCCAGCTGCCCCCCAGGCTCGTCTCAGGGGGCTCAGGCAGTGGGGGGTGAGGGGGGCTGAGAAGGTGAGCTCCGAGGTGTCAGCCCTCCCGTGGGCACAGAAGCCAGCTGTGGGGGCAGGTGGGGTGGAGCAGATGGAAGCTGGTCAGGGGTAGGGGTTAAGGGGCAGGGGCAGGCTGGGCTGGGGCTGGGGCTGGGGCCAGTTCCCATTCCCTCAGAGGCTGTTCTCTCTTGGGACCTGTGTGTGCAGGTGGAGGGAGAGGACAGGTCCCCACGCAGGGAAGGGGCTTTGGCTTCTCCTCACTTGAAGTAGGAGAGGATGCAGACAGCCACGAGCAGGGATGCCAGGGAGATGGAGTAGCCAACAGTGTACATCAGGTGCAGGCGGTCGAACACCTCCTGGGAGAGAAGGGCTGCCTGAGGGCATGGCAGGAGCAGGGCTCGTCTGGGGAGCCCCCACACCCACCCACTCCCCTGGCCTTTGCTGCACACCTCCCTGGCCCCCACCCCAGCCCGTGTCGAGGACCCTTTGCCAAGGTCACCTTCTGGCGGCTGCGGCTCTCGGGGGAGAAGGGCAGAGCACATTCAGTGTAGTTGGCCCAGGTCCTGTTGGTGCTGAGTGCCACGGCCCAGGTCCCGTAGGCACTGCAGTACCTGTAGGCATGACCTGGGGACAGCAGCAGGCACTCAGGCACTGCGACAAGGAAGGAGCCCCGGGAAGCCCAGACCCCGGAGGCTGATGGCTGAGCTGAGGTAACCCCTGCCCAGCCACCAGCACTCACCTCTGTGGTTGAAGTCGTAGATGTAGTCGGGGCAGGGCACTGACACCTCCTGTCTGGGGGAGCCCTTGGGCCAGCAGATGATCCCATCCCACTCTGGAAGGCAGCTGGTGTCTGGCAAGGACCAAACACTCATCTCAGGCCTCTGGACAGGGCCATGGCACACCTCTGGCTTCCCCAGGCATGCCCTGAAGCAGGGCAAGGAGAAGGAGCTGCCATGGCATCACCCCTGGGCTGCAGAGCAGGGTGGCAGGGAGGGAGACACTTCCCCTCACCTCCCACTCTTTAGGGGCAAAGGCTCCTCCACAGCTCTCCTTTGCAGTTTGTCTGGGGCAGTGCTGGCTAACCAGATGTGATTAACACCTAACTTCTCCCACAGCAGGCATGGTGCCAGCAGCTCCACAAACCCTCAGGAGCCACCTGGCCCTGGCCCCGTCCCATTCCCACCAGAGGGGAAACCTTTTCCCACCAGGGAGACTTCTCCCGTCCACCAGAGCTGCCTGACCCACGCACAGGGCAAGGACACTACCTTTGATTTCCTCCAGCTGGGCTTTTATGTCTGCCTGACATCTCTCCTTAGCTTCCACCAGGAGGTAGATCTGTTCCTCTTTTGTGAGAACATCATCAGGGTCAACCTGCCAAGACAGAACTGAAGTGATGCTGCCCCCAGCTCCATGTGGCCCAGCAATGCCAGGTGGCAGCTCAGCCCAGGTCTCTTCTCTGTGCTCACAGTTTAGAGATTAAACCTCCTTGGGACCCCTTGACCCATCCTGGGGTTCTCCATGTCCCCAGAGAGCTGCCACTACCTGCTGGGCTGGGACCCAGGACTCAGAAGGTGAGAGTGAAACTGCTCTGTCCCAGGAGCACCCTGAAGGTTCCCGATGAGACACCCAGGAACACTTCCTGACTCAAGGTAGGACCCACAGCACTTCTGCTGCCACAGAACTCCCTCTTGTGCCCTGCTGCCCACCCCTGAATCCACCCAGCTAATAAATCCTAAGCCCACAATCGCAAGGGGCTCAAGAGCTGTGGTGTGAACATCACCTGGCATGGGCACCATGCCCTGCTGAACCCCTTAGTGCAGTGGTCTCAGCCCCCCCTAGCTCATCACATCAAGCAGGACCATCCTTGAGGCCAAGGCCAAGCACGGAAGAAGGAAGCACACATGGACACACACCCCCCCAGCCATCTGCATGCCCACTCACAGGTCTGTGCTAGAAGCCACTGCCATGGAGCAGAGCTTCTGCTCCAGCTCCTCCCAGCCCCCCACCGGTGGTGCTGGACGTCCCTGCTGCCCAGGTGCCGACCCTGCAGAGCCAGGCCTGGCAGCCCCTGCTCAAGTGGCCATTCAGAGCTCTGCCAGGGGGTAGTGCCCAGCGCCAGGACCAGCCAGATGCAGGTGGGGGCAGCCTGTGGTGTCTGCAGCCTCCTCCTCACACCACACGTGCTCCTGGGACATGCTAGGCTGAGGTGCTCGAAGGAGTTTGGAGCTGGGATGAGGAAAGAGCTTTGGAAGTGAAAAGGAGGTAGGAATGCCACAGGTGAGAGGGCCAAATCCTGGCTCAGAGAGGACCCCCTGAGCTGCCACTCTCCCTCTTCCCAAAGCAGCCATCTGAGCAGGTGGAGGAATAGGGCAGCAGTGAACGTCCTGGGGGTGCATCAGCAGGGTGAGGGCTCAGTTTTGGGAGAGGCTCTGGGTACACCCAGCTGTGCCCTCACCATATCCCCAGGCCTCACCATAGATCATCTCAGGCTCTCTGATGCCCACAATGCCCCTGGGGCAGCAAACCTTGCCCTGGACGTGGCCAAGAAATGGACACTCATCCACTTGGTGAAGTCTTTGTGGCTTTTGGTGGGAGCAGAGAGGCTGTGCCCTTCTGCCCAGCTCCTGCCTGGCACCTCTGTGGAGCAGGAGGTGCAGGTGGAGGTAGGTGACCCCAGGGTGGAGCACATCTGGTGACATTTAAAGCCAGGAAAGGGACCCGAGGAGCCCACGGGGCCACGGAGACTTACCAGAGCCCAGGCACAGCTCAGGAGGCTGCAGCAGAGGAGAGCCACCGAGACACCCCCACTGGGGACAGATGCTTCCATGGTCCCCCCGCCTGGCTCGGGTGGGGTCCTCAGGGCCGGTAAGCTGGAGAAAGCAAATCCTTCACCTGGGCACAGGCGTCCGCCCGAGGCTGCTGGCGCAGTGCTGGCGTGGCCAGGGGCCAGAGCATCTTCTGGGGGCACCTCCCTGCCTGCCAGCCCCGACGGGGCCGAGCGCTGGCGAGGGCAGAGTCCAACCCTGCGAGCTCGGAGCTGGAGGAGCCCCTGGGGTGAGTCCCCCTGCCCCGGCGGGTACTGCCCTGGCAGTGCTGCAGGGGTCTGCTCACAGCCCCGCCAGGCAGGGGGCTTCTCCCCCTCCGCAGCTTGCTCCCATCCGCTCCCTGGATCTCGCCTGCTTTAAGCAGCTCCTGGGGAGTGTGCAAACAATTCCCGCTGGGATGGGGATGGCAGAAGTTGATTGGCTTAGCCCTAGGTGCTAAAATCCTCTTCATTCATTCTTCTCTCTTCTCTCCTCAGAACTTCTCTCGCTGCTCATTTTTCAGCTGTCACAGCAGCCCCCGCACTGCCCCCGCGCTGCTCAGTCCCCTCCAGCCCCAGACTGGTCGCAAGGAGCCGAGTGGCAGAGGGGTGCAGGGAGGCAGTGGGTGGCATCACCTCCACGGCTGCTCCTGACATGGGATGGCTCTCAGAGACGGCAGTTTAACCCTTTTCCTTCTCTGAGGGCTGGGCTCAGTCCCACTCCCCCCGGGACGGGCACCAGGCTGCCTTCGCGCCTGTGCTGTGCAGAGTTCCCTGCTCGCTCTGCTCAGCTCTCTGCAGCTCGCTCCGGACGGATGAAGGTTCCTGGCTCCGGGGGGTTCCCACCCGGTGGGTGTCACACACCGCGAAGGCGGCACACTGGCAGGACCTCCTTGGGCATCAGGTCGGAGCCGGTCCCGCTGCTGCTGACGCCTACCCCATCAGAGCAGTCCCTTGCCGTGCCCGGGAGACCCCGGGGCTGTCCCCTGCATTCCGGCACTGGGTAGATGCCCAGCTTGCCCCCGCCGCCCAGCTCAAGCACCGTGTGCCCCCCCAGCAGCCTGAGCACGCCCCTGGGGCAGTGGGGCACAACGCAGGGGCTCCTTGCTGCCCAAGCAGGTCACCGTTAGTGGGATGAGGATGAAATTCCAACCCCCGGGACGCCGGTCTGGGACCTCTGCACTGCCCCACGTAGCCCATGGCTGGATACAGCTACCGCAGCCTCCCTGAGAGCCAAACTCCAGAGGCTCATCCTGGTGGGCACCGTGAGCCCCGCGGCTGCTTGCAGCGGGCTCAGGCTTCTGCTCCCGCGGTGAGGGAAGGTGTTAGGAGCCATCTGGGAGAGCAAAGCAGGTCCCAATGGCAGCGCTCAGGAGCTGCTGCTGCTGCCCACTCTGTGTAAACCCGACAGGCAACACAGGCCCCTCGGTGGCTCTCCCTGCCGTGGCAATCAGCTGTAAATCAAGGAGGGATTAGGGGCACCTTTGGCAGCTGCCCATCTCCCCATCCCAATTTAGCCACCACCCTGGCCCGTCGCGTGGGTGCTGAGCACCCGTGGCTCAGCGCCGCAGCTCCTGCACTTACTCCTCGGGACGGTGTAGGGCAAGAGAAGGGAGGAGTAGACAAACTGCAGGCTTAATGCTTCCTAAAGGCTCCTCTGGGTACCGGTTTCTGACCTAGAAGTCGCTGGGGTGTGAGACAGGATTTAAGGGGAGGTTATTTGGGATGGAGGAGGGGATGGCTGGCGGCTGGCTGAGGGGGAGGCAGCACCACTCAAGGGCAATTTGATTCTCGCTGCAGTCGAAATCTGACCCAGGCTCTGAGTTTGCACCCAGCGAACCGCAGCAGGGCTTTTATTTTGCTAAACACTCTGTACTGTAGAGAGATCTGGAAAGCAATCACAGCAAAGGCACCCACCCAGCCCCCTCACCCAGCCCCCTCAGCTCAGCGCTCCACATCGTGAGGTGACACAGACAGCAAATTTCCCAGCACGTTGTGGCTGCTCCCTCCTGCCGAAGGACCCCAGGCACCCCAGGAACTCTGCTGGTGACAGCCCTTTTGGCAAGGAAGAGGCTGGGGGGGCTCTGAGCACAGGGCTGAGCTGGTGACACCTCCTGCTCCCATCGTTCCCAGCCCTGCAGCAGCTCTGAAACAACAGAGCCTCCAGCCATGCCCACCCTGAGCTGCTGTGCTGAGACTTGGACCAGCCTGGCTCAGCCACCTGCAGCTGCACCAGCAGTGCCTGCATCCATGTAGAGAAGAAGCCAGGCCTGGGGCAGTGGCTGGAAACTGCCTGGCAGAAGAGGACCTGTGGGTGCTGGTTGGCAGTAGTTGAAGAGGAGCCAGCAGTGCTCAGGTGGCCAAGAGGGCCAAGAGCATCCTGGCCTGGATCAGCAATGGTGTGGCCAGCAGGACCAAGGCAGTGATTGTCCTCCTGTACCAGGCACTGGTAAGGCCACACCTTGTTCAGTTTTGGGCCACTCACTCCAAGAAGGACATTGAGGAGCTGGAGCAGGTCCAGAGAAGAGCAACAGAGCTGGTGAAGGGTCTAGAGGACAGGGCTGGGGGGGAGCAGCTGAGGGAGCTGGAGGTGTGCAGTGTGAAGAACAGGAGACTAAGGGGAGAAGACCTCATTGCTCTCTGCAGCTCCTTGCAAGTACCAAGTGGTAGAACAGGAGGAGATAGCCTGAGACTGTGCCAGGGGAGATCTAAGCTGGAGATTAGGAGAAGGCTTTTTTACTGCAAGAGTGGTCAGGTGTTGGAGCAGGCTGCCCAAGGAGGTGGTGGAGTTCCCATCCCTGGAGGTGTTCAAGAAACCTGTGGCCATGGCACTTGGGGACAGAGTTTAGTGGCCATGGTGGTGCTGGGTTGGACTGGATGATCTGAGAGGGATTTTCCAACCTCGATGAACATTCTACGTGGATAAAGGCTCAGACTCCAGCCAGCACTGTGACCTTGCAGCTCTCACACCAGGACTAGCAGCACCTGCAGGCTCCTGCTCCACATGCAGCTGGCAGCCATCCCTGCAGCCCAACCTGAGCAATGCTGGCTGGCAGGGCAAGGCCACACAGCACTTCCATGGCAGAGAAGATGCTCTCGTCTGTTGTAAAGCATTTTTGTTCACTTCTGTTCCCAAAGCAGCAGCTCTCACACCCCAGTTCAGGCTAGGGGTAGGTTTTCTCCTCCTGGGCTCATTGCTGTTGAAGTTTGTGCTTTAGGATGTCTCAGCTCCATTTCCTAGGAGGATGAACCTTGATGATTTTTGCCTCTTCTGCAGGTCTTCGAATGGTTGGAAGAGGAGAATGAGAGCAGAACCATCTCCCACCAGAGCCTGCCCAGTGCCTGTGGAGGGGCTGAAAGGCAATGGAAAATCCATGGGAGAAGTGGTGCAGGGCTGTGAAAGGTCCTGAGGTGGTGATCTGTCTTTAGCCATCAACCTTCTTGGTCCTGAGGAGCGTCACACCAGGGCTTTGTAAAGGTGCAGGGGTGAGTCCTGCTGCCCACCAAAGCAAACAAATGGAAGAATGAAAGGCAAAGCCTTCACCTTTAGCTGTGCTCACCTCCAGCGTGGCCTTTACAGGGCACAGGCTCAGCCCTGGGGTGAGACAGGGGCAAACCAGCCCCTCGGCATGGGCCCGGAGGGGGCTGAGTCTTCAGGAGCCTTGGTTCCTTGCAGGGCTGCCAACCAACAGGCGCCTGCTGCCGCGGCTCCGGGGGCAGCTTCATCTGCTGCCCTGCCGCTGCTCCGCTGCCAGGCCCCCGGGGCCCTTCGGGGTTAGGTTTTCAGCGATCACTTAGCAGGCAGCCCCCATGCAGCCCACCCGCTGCAGGTGCTGGAGGGGGAGATGTTCCCCCCTTCGGAAGCTGGGGGGGGGCGGGCGGCTGATGACTTTGCAATGCCGGGAGCCGATGACAATGGGCAATTGTCAAGTTGGGGCCCCTCTCGTTTGAGTTTTCTTCCTTTTATAGTAAGTAGCAGTTGCTCCGGCAGCTGGCCTGCCCCTCCGGGGTGAGCACAGGGCTCGTATATAAGGGAAGGAGCAGACTTTGCCTTTCATTCCCGTCCCAGGGCTTCACCGGGAGGCAGGACTCATCCCGACACCTCCACCGAGCCCCAGCGCGATGCCGCTCAAGAAACCCGACCCGAGGAAGGACGTAGCCAGACAAGCTCCGGTCCCGGAGCCCCCCCGGGAGCCTGCCTTCGATCTCAAGAGTGTGAAGGTGAGTGAGGGGTGAGGATGTCACCCTCTGTGCTCACCGCCCGCCAGGCAGAGCAATGCAATGTGTCATGCAAATGACGTTAGCCGGGCTGAGAGCCAGGCTCGGCAGGAAAAAGGACCAGATCGCTGGGATGCAGGGTGCCGGGAGGGATGCAGGGTGCCGGGAGGGATGCTCTCCTCACCGGGGGACGTTCCAGCCAGCCCCATCCAGCCCTGCACAGCACACAGCCAAGGCAGCTGCGTTGCTCCCACAGCAGGATGCCGCTGCCTGGAGCTCTGGCTGCTGAGTCCAACAGCTCAGTTCCCAGCTCTGACACCATGCTGGGGGCCCAGCAAAATCAAAAAGCTCTTCTGCCACCCACTGTCTCCACCCTGTGTTGTTTTCTCCATGTAAAAGCATCTTTTATCCAAGTCCCACAGCAGCTCACTTTTCCCCTGATACCCCAGGATAAAGCTGTGGTTTTGATCCAGAGCTGTGGCAGGAGAGCTGTTGAGAGCAGGCTCAGCACAGAGGATGCTTAATGCCTTCAACCAGGGATGCAAGCCTTGAAGCAGCACCCGAGGCAGCCCTGCCTGTGGTCTGAGCATCGCCACTGCCTGCTCACCTCTCACCTCCTGCATTGCTGCTGCTGTGCTCTCCACAGCAAGGAGTGTTCCTGGGCATGGCACAGCTGGACATGGCATGCATACAGCCCCCACCTCAAGCAAGCTGCAGAGCCTGGGGAGGGAGAGGCTGAAAGGCAGGGAGAGCCTCTGCTGTCTCACCCATGGCACAGCCTTTGAGCCTGGCCCTGTTCTCTTCTCCCCACAGATTGAGTTCACCGCGGAGCAGATCGAAGGTAGGAGCAGCTTCACCTTCTCCCACAGATGGCTTTAGAAGTGGGGACTCTGTCTTCCAGGGGCTTCTTTTGCAGCAGACATGAGAGCCAAAGACACATCCATCAAACCCCTTGCAACCCCTGACCTTCTGTGATTCTGTGTGAAATCCCCTGCCAGGGTAAAGGCCAGCAGGCTCCAGATACCCAACTGCCCCCTTCCCTGCTCATCCCCACGATGGGCTCATGAGGTTTTCAAGCAGATACAAGGGACAAATCCAACCAGAAAGTCATGTCCCAAGCAGTGTCAGGCCAGTGAGGAGATGGGGAAGAGCTCTGGTGGGAAGGGAGGAGGCAGGAGATGGAGCAATGCTAGAGGTGAGTGGGAGCCAGGGCAGGGATTTAGCTGGGACTGCGACAGGCTGCCAGGAGGAATGAATGGATCCTGTCTCCTTGCTCTGCACAGAGGATAATCCCAGCTTCAGAGCCTGGCAGGGAAAAGGTATTTTTCCTTTCATGGTGAAATGCAGCCTGGTTCCAAGTCTGGGACTGGTGTGGGAGGAGCAGCTCTGGTGAGGCAGGGACAGCCCCATGCTGAGGGGCTGAGCTGGGGCTGGGATTTCTCAGCTCTCCACAGACAGTTTTAATGCCTCTGTACAGAGCAGTGGAGGTATGAGATCTGAGGGCAGATCTTGGTGGGAATACTGGCAGGAGAAGACCAGTGTGCTGCAGGCTCAGCCCCCAGACCAGCTTTTGAGAGAAGAGAAGAGAAGAGAGACAGTGGAAAGGAGAGAGTTCAAACGTGAGGACACTTGGATTTAACCTGCAGTGACACCCCAGGGACGTGAAGTGCTCCTGTGGCCCCAGGCAGTCAGGGGTGGACATCACTGAGCACCCTCACAGAGCACCTCCTGCCCCAGGGACTCAGTGGTGTCTCTGCCTGGATCCCCCCAGAGCCAGATGGAGTTCACCTGCAGAAATGGAGCAATTCTGAGGCCCAGCAGGGTAAGGGTAGCACCTCGAGGTGCTGAGGGGACTGTGGACAGGACTTCAGGGACACAGCATCGACGTAATTGGGAACAGGTCCATGAGGTGAAGCTCATGGGAAGATGTAAAGATGGCAAATGGAAAATGGAGCAAATCCAGAGCCCTGGGCAGGGATTCCAACCAAACCCAAGGCAATGCCTACCAGACTGTGACATCTCTGTCACTGCATGGAGACCACAGCAGGAGCAGCAGCTTTGAGTGAGCTGTTGCTGGACATCATGCAGAAGGTGGACCAGAACCTGGAATTCTTCAGCATCATCAACAAGAAACTCACAGCTCTGAGGGCTCACAGGGACAGGCTGCAGAGGCTGACCAGCTGCTTGGGCCTGCCAGCTCTCAGCTGGACTCACTGGGCTGCAGGCAGCAGGATGCATCCCAAGTGTGTGGAGCATCCACTGCAGGAGAATCATAGAATCAGTCAGAGTTGGAAGGGACCACAAAGATCATCCAGTTACAACCCCCCTGCCTTGGGCAGGGACACCTCACACTGGATCAGGCTGTCCAGAGCCTCATCACCTCACTGCCTACACAGAGCAGCTGGAGAGGCAGGTGCCAGGCACCAGCCTTTTGGTCCTTCGTTTGCCCCCCAGAGGAGGGCAAAGACTTGGGAGGGTGTTTTCTGGAAGCCTCATTTCCCACATTTTGCACCTCAGCACTGGTGAGGAGGAGATCTTCTGGGCTTAAGTGGGAGGCAGGGACCAGGCTTCGTGCAGCACAGGAGTGTGGTTGCCCAGGTAGGCAATGCTGGCATTAAAGAGAGACTCCAGCAGCAGGCCAGGAAGCTGGAAAGCACCACACACAGGAGAGCAGCTCACAGTTGTTCCTCATTTAGGCCTCCTTCCTCCAGGCCAAATGGGATGAGAAATCATGGGGAATAAATCTGTGTCCTACTATGCAGGGCTGGGGTGACATGAGGGCTGCAGTGCTGGGGTGGACATGGTGACCCTTCCCCCAACACGAGCACCACTGTGCTGTGCCTGCCAGCAGAGCAGGTGGGGGTGTTGCAGGTGTCATGGGGAGAGTTGGGGGGGCCCAGGAGGTCAGAGTCGAAAAGGGGAAGATCAAAGAGACAGCAGCCTGCAACCTGCAGCTGGTGCTGCCAGTGCAAGGTGGCACAGGAGTCCCAGCAGGTCAGCCAGGCAGCTCCACGGGGGTGGCAAAACCTGCTGGAGGAGCTGAGGGACTCGCTGAAGAGGTCTGGCAAGCTGTGGTGACTCTGCTCCATGTGGCACAGGGCTGCCAGCTGTGCACAGGGCAGCACAGGCAGCTCCCACAACACAGCTCTGCCCCTTCCCTGCCTGCCAGGCAGGACTTGCTTCGGTGGGGTGGGGAATGGGACATCTGAGCTCTTCTCCCCCACAGAGTTCAAAGAAGCCTTCAGCCTGTTCGACAGGACCCCCGCGGGGGCCATGCAGATCACCTACGCCCAGTGCGGGGACGTCCTGCGGGCACTCGGCCACAACCCTACCAATGCAGAGGTCCTGAAGGTGCTGGGCAAGCCCAAACCAGAAGGTGACAGCAAACTGGGGCAGCAGGGACTGGGTGGGACCATGGCAGCAAGCGAAGGAAAACGTCCCCTGTGGGGACAGCCCTGCAAGGTGAAGGAAGTGACTCAGAGAGGCTTCATTCCTGCAGAATTCCTCCTCTGCCCTCCCTGTGCCACGGCTGATGTAAGGCACAGGCTGTCCTCAGCTGGGGGCAGTGCCAACTGATGCTGAGCAGGCCATGACCTGAGCTGGTGCAAGCTGCTATAACCTGGCCAGTCCCTGTGCAGCCACCGTGCCCTGGCACCAGAGGACTCACCTCTGGGCTTCACTGCTGGCTGCTGTGCAGCTCCCTGTGTCGCTGCTCTGCTCTCAAGTGGACCTTCCCATCTCAAGCAGAATACTCCAAGGGTCCCTTCACCCTGGGGGGCTCTGCCCTGCACTCAGATGGGCATGAGACCAGGAAGGTGTGCAGGAGATCCTCAGAGCCTGGCCTCAGCCCACCGGAGCTAACCTCTGACCCCTCTCTCCTCATCCCCTGCCAGAAATGAACACGAAGACGCTGGACTTTGAGACCTTCCTCCCCATCCTGCAGCACTTCACCCGCAACAGGGAGCAAGGCACCTTCGAGGACTTCGTGGAGGGGCTGCGAGTGTTCGACAAGGAGGGCAACGGCATGGTGATGGGCGCCGAGCTGCGCCACGTCCTGGTCACGCTGGGTACGGGCAGGGCACGGGCTGGGCACGGGCTGGGCATGGGCTGGGCACGGGCTGGGCACGGGGAGGGGACGGGCT
>VWYK01089650.1:23690-45568 GCA_013399775.1 Semnornis frantzii
CCTCCGCCGGTGGAAGCGGGCTCGGCCCGCGGGGCGCACCGGCTGCGCTCCGCTGCCAGCTCGGGCTCCTCCGCCCTACCGGCCGGGGGCCTGCGGGGCCGCTGGGCTTCCTCACTCCTTCGAGCGTCCCAGCCCTGCGGCGCCTGTGGACCAGCTGCCCTCGCCCTTTTGCCCCTTCAGCCCCGGACGGGGGCTGCTGCCCTCCCCGCGGGAGGCGTCGGGCTCCGGCGGCACCGCGGCTCTCTCCGCTTCCAGAAAAGGCCCTTTCGACTCCCTCCGTGGGTCCCCTGGGAGACCTGTTGATACCTCTCTCTCTCTGTCTCCATGTCGCTTACCTTTCCTGCATCTCCTGCTCTTTGATTTATCAATGCTCGCAGCGTGTTCGGCTCCCTGCCTACCGTGCCAGTGAAGGACGTTCCTTACCCCAAGGAGTTACCTTCAGGTTGATGGCAGACCTAGGAGAGAAAATAATGTAGATCTTGGGTTTCTACCATATTTTAGCCTTACTGCAGTTACCACGATGGGCTTCCTGCTCTTGTCAGTCTTCCCATCCAAAAGGCAGGATGTACAGGATTAGGAGTTGCTCTTTTCACCTTTCCTGTATGCCTGCTACTCTATGCTGTCACCTTTGTTAATCAGTCTTCTTATTCACCTTGCCATTCGTACTGTCTTTCCCACAGGGTGGGTTGTTCTGTCTCTGTTAGGAATGTCTCACTGTTTTGGTAGTACCTGATTGTGTTCTGTAACGAGTACAGTCAGGCACTGAAGTCATCTCCTAAGCCAAGCAGTGGATTCCGTTTCAGTGGACAGTTTAAAACTCAGCTCTACAGGGTACTGGGCCAGCTCATTTCAACTCTGCTGTTACCTAGAAAGGTTGGGTGAGATGGTCCTTGGGGGTCCTTCCACCCTGGCACCCTGTGAATATTCTTGCTTTCGGCTCTTCCCTCTCCTAAAGAAAAGGTGGGAGAGGAAGAAGACTTCTCCTGTGGAAGACCACCCTGCTCATGTGACGCTGGTGGCACTGCTGTGGACCAGGGCTGTGTGTCCTTGATGCCACTGCTCTGCTCATCTGCTCTGAGAGCATGGGTCAGTGTGGTGCTGGAAATGCTTTTGGCCAACTGATCTGGAGACAGACAGAGAGCTGGCATTAGCCTGGAGGAGACCTTATTGTGACCTTCCAGTATCTGAAGGGGGCTACAAGAAACCTGGGGAGGGACTTCTAAGGGTGGTGATAGGTCTGAGGGAACAGAGCAAAACTAGAAGTAGGGAGATTCAGGTTGGATGTTAGGAAGAAGTTCTTCAGCATGAGGGTGGTGAGAGACTGGAACAGGTTGCCCAGCGAGGGGGGGGAAGCCTCAACCCTGGAAGTTTTTAAGGCCAGGCTGGATGTGGCTCTGAGCAGCCTGCTCTAGTGTGAGGTGTCCCTGCCCATGGCAGGGGGGTTGGAACTGGCTGATCCTTGAGCTCCCTTCCAACCCTGACAATTCTGTGGTGGCTCTTCTGCAGGGGTCATACCCATGGCCCTGCTGTTACACTGGTTGCACCGTGGGGATGCCCTAGGAAAACAGGGGTTGCACTAGCAAAGGAATCAAGAATGCACTGCAGGCTGAATGACAGGAAACAATAGTTAATGTTTCCGGCACTGTGCTAATTAGACTAAGCAAGTGGCAAGTGCTTGCTGTTCTGAGGGTTCCCTGACAGAAATCTGCACTCTGCTTTCATTTGCCAGAGAGGTAAAGACCTCTCCAGTGTCCTTCTCCACTCTAAAGCATTTACCAGCTTGGATGTTTTCATGAGGCTTTGCTATGTTGAATTTACCATTTGGATTGATCCCCCCTGCTTGCAAATGCCAAATAATTCCTTTATCAGTGGCTTAGCTTTGCTGCTGTTCCTTGCTTACAGCAACGCTGCTAGGTCTAGGATTTGTTTGTCGTGGCCTTGCTCGTGTTGTTGCTTTTAATGGTGTGGAAGCCACCAGTGCACCATCCAAGTGTCAGTGTTTGGGTTCTGCCCAGGTCTGCTGGTGCAGCTGGAGTGCTCTGTGCCCTGGCTGTGAGCAGGGGGAGTGCTGCCCTACAGGACCTTTCCAAACCAGCTCCAGTCCATTTTCTCCAGTGAGTGGTCTGCATTGTGCAGTACCTATTAGGTGCAGTCAGTCCACTTCTGAATTCCCACTTTAACTGGAGGCTGTGCACAGCTCTGTTCTTCTGATATATTTTTTTTTTCTTTTAATGCTGTGATTGGGAAAAATTGACACAACTCCTGAGTTTTGTCATTGCAGAGACTTCTTTTCCTGTCTGTTCTCTCCCAGCCTTTCAGATGTCTGCAGGGTTTAGCATTCCAGGGCAAAACTGTCATCCTTAGAGTCGTGATATGCAAAGCACCATAGCTAAGTAACAGCATCTCTGTGTGTTAGAACCACCACTCATAAGGCAACATAACTGCATGAAACTCGTGTCCCAAAAGGCATCCTGTTCACTCAGTAGATTTCTGCCAACTTTTAAAAACCTTTAAGATGGACAAAAATGTCAGTAGTTGACAGAAACAGGCATCTGCTGTGCCTCCTGATGTGGTCAGTTTAATGCTCTTCAGCTCAGACAAACCTTGTGTCCTGAGGACCAGGCTGGCTGCCTTCCAAACAAAGCCCAAACATCCTGGAAATAAAATTAAAACTTCCCTTGGAATTTAGCTTGAACATTGGGTGTTGAAGGTGATGATCTGCTGTTAACCACCTGAATGGTGCTTGCACTCCAAGGCTGCTGTCATGGCTGGAGACAAAGCTAAGGTCTGCCTGTTTAACAGGCAGAGTTTGCATAACTCAGAAATGCAGCACAGCTTAGCACAAAAAATTCTCCTCCTCTCTGCCCACCCTGAAGTCATAAATCACGAGAGGAACTGCTTGGCATGTCAATAGACTGCAAAGCTTTGAAAGTAATTTCCAAGGCTGTGTAGCTGTCAGAAGAGAACACCTATCTTTGAAGAGCTCTTTGGCTTGGATGTGAAGTGACACTTGGACAATGCAGAGAGTTTTCTAGAGAGAAGATGAAGCTGCTTTTGGTTTTTTGCTCTCCGAGGATGCTTCTCTGCAGAGCTGGGACTGCTGTGGCAGTTTTGGAATGGCCTGTTCACTTTGCACTTGCAAATGAATTCCTGTTTGAAGTGACTGACTAGCACCTGGAGGTTTATGTGGTCTGCAAATGTGCTTAACTAAAAGTTTGAAGCACTTCAAGCTTCCCTCCTGTCCTCGTTTGTAACCCTTGGATCAGACATTGCGACCAGAGCTGTTTGCACACTCTTGAGGATGCTGCTGCTTGAGGTTTCTGTCAACAGGTTCCACGCAGAAGATGGTAACTACTACAGGGAGGAAACAAAGACTGTTTGGATTATGTTTGTGGTTGTGCTGTAGTGCTCTCCTCTGAGGTCTGTTGGGATGAAATAATTTTTATTGTATGAAAGTTTGGGGTGTGTTTTGCTTCAGACCATTCTTCTGGTGTGGTTTGGCAGTGGTTGTGTGCTGCTAATGCTCTGTAGATGCATTGAACTTCTGCTAGAACAAACTGAGTTACTACTTTGTAAAGAAATTGTAGCTGCTTTTCAAAGTTTGCTTCCTAAAAGGGGCACAAGAAATCTTTTCCAGAGTTTGAGAGTCACAGTTCAGACATCCGCTTGTAGAAAACTCTTACTGCCTAGGTATGGCCAACTCCCTGCCACCTTCCCTTCCTCTTCCTGCCCTGTTAGGGGAGGCTGTGCAAGGATCCAGTCTTCAGCATTTCTCTGAAGGCATAGAGTCCAACTGGCACCTTTTGGGTTGTAAGCTGGCAATGATTACCTGACAGGGATGCCACCAACTGACTGCTTGCCTGTGGCAGCCGCGATCGGTGTTTGAGCCAGGTGTGACTTGTAGAGTGTGGCTGTGCTACAGCCAAAAGATCTCTTGTTTCTACTCAGCCTTTGGCAGCATTGTTCCTGGCAGCTTGCTCTTGTTTGAGAAGTCAGAGGACATTGATTTCACCACCCCCACCGCCTCCATACCTCTGTTTTGTAAGCACACTGGGGTGCATCCCAGTCCAGACACCCAAAGGTGGCACAGCTTGGGCAGAGTGCTCTAAATGCCCCTGGAGACTTGGTGCAGGAGGAGACCTTAGGCTGCTCTGCCTTGGGTATGGCCTGGAAGATTTTAACAGCCTCCTTCTGCCTGCAGAGGCACAGAGCAGCACACAGCACCTCACAGCCTTGGAGCTTCTCAAGGTGAAGGGGAGTGAGCACTTCAGATAAGTCCAGCTGCAGAGCCTGCCTGAAGTGTGGAGCTGAGCCAGAAGGAAGTAAGGAGGTGTTTGCATTATCATAAACTAAGAGAATGAATTCTGAAATGCTTTCACATGAGCTTAGAAGTACCTGTTGAGACTCTATTGGTGGGACCTAGTGATAGAGGAAAATAGTATCTCTGGAGTGGTTTTGTGTGTGATGTTCTATATAGTAACTGGAAACTCTGCTGTGTACTGTTCATGGAGACTGTGTAGGCATCCTGTGAAGAGAACTTGCACATTTTTCACACCCTGAGTTTATCAAGTGTGTGTTGGAAGCAGCAGCATATGGTGCATGTAACTCTGATGTTTGAATATGCTTGAGATGAAATTGGCACTTGACTTCCCTCCTGGGAGCAGTGTTACAGGGCTCTGCTGCTCTGGCTCTGGGAGATTTCTGCTGCTTTTGGGGTGCCTGATAGGTACCAGAAGCTAATTCTGTTTGTGTTTGGTTGCTGCTGAATCCTGGAGAAATAATAAACCACTGAGCCTTGAGTTCACAAGTTCAGATCCTGTTTGGATCAGTAGTAACAAAAGTACTGAAAAGTGGCATTTTGCTTATGGGAAGCTGCTTGGGAGCTTGAGCAAGACCTCCAGGTGGGAAGGAACTTGGTCCTCACATCAGCCCTGCCAGCCTCAGCACACAAACCCTGATAAGCAGCACACACTGCTGTGGGGAGGAAGGGCTGAAGGCATCTTAAAAGGAGTTCTTTTTTTTCGTCCCACTCCTCCTTTACAGATAGCAGAAGGGTTTTTGTTTGATCTGAAGCAAATCTCTTGTGGAACCTCCATACCCCAGCCCTGTCCTGTAGCTGGCAGGCTCAGCAGTGCCACAGCAGTGCAGGTGGTTGTAACTGGGGGGACTTGAGCAGGTACCCAGTTTGTACTCACCTGTGTACATCTCACTTGCATTTCACTGCAGATGTGCCCCTCTGGGGCACAGATATTGACAGTTCCAAACTCTTGAGTTTGGTGTTGAAAGGAAAAGATCATCCCCTGAGGCAGGTGCCTGGTTTGGACCAAGTGTTGGGCATCTGAGCAGAATGGACCCCAGAGATCATCTACTTCAACCTCCCTGCCATGGGCAGGGACACCTCCTAACTACTTTAAGCTGCTCAAGGCCTCATCCAGCCTGGCCCTCAGCACCCCCAGGGAGGAGAGTGCCTCCCTGGGCAGCCTGTGCCAGAGTCCCACCACTCTCACACTGAAGAGCTTCCTCAGCTCCAGTCTAACCCTGCTCCCCCTCAGCTTCAAACCATTGCCTCTTGTCCTATCTCAAGACACCCTCAGGAAAGTCCCTGTGCAGCTTTCCTGTGGCATCTCCTCAGGTACTGGCAGACAGCTCTTAGGTCTCCCTGGAGTCTTCTCCAGGCTGCTCACCCCCAGCTCCCTCTGCTTGTCCTCACAGCAGAGCTGCTCCAGTCCTTGGATTATCTTTGTGGCTTCCTCTGGACTCACTCCCACAGCTCTGTGCCCTCCTTATGCTGGGGGCACCAGAACTGGACCCAGTATTTGAGGAGGGGTCTCAGAAGAGCAGAGTAAAGGGGAAGAATCACCTCTGCTGGCCACACCTTGACCATCTCACAGGCTTTGTGTGGTACCTAATTAGTGGTGATAAAGAGGTGGCTGATGAGCAAAGACCCAAAATACCACTGCAGCAGAAAGCAAGTCAGACATGTTCACCTTGGTGTGAGGGGAACACTGATATCTCCAGGTGCTGGGTGCCCAGCACACTTAGCTGATCACCTCAGGGTTGGAGGCTGTTTCTAGTCCTGATGGCTCTTGGTTTGGCACTTCTCACCAGCTGACAGTTTTAAATGGGGTTTCTCCATGATGCCATTAAAATGAGTTGGGCACCACCTCCCCTGCCCCTTCCTAGCATGGCTGAGAGCAAAATGAGCAGCTGGGGGTGGGTTTGGTTCTTACATCTGCACAGTGCTGTTGGGTGGTAGTTTGCAGTAGCTCATGCTCAGTGGTGTACCAGGCTGGCACCTGGCAGCACTCACTGTGTTGTCAGTGCATGTTGGCTGAGCTCTGTGGATGGTTGTGTGAGCAACAACCTTAGCTGGGGTGATGGCTTCAGTGCTAAGTTTGGGTTGGTTTAAGTCTCCTTCCTCGTATCTGAAACACCTGAAACTTGACCTGCAGGTTTCTCCTTCACCATTCTTCTTTTGACTCCAGTCAAACAAAATTGAACTTTGCCTTGTGACAATCAGAGCTGTTGAGTTTTGCATTTTCAAAGCTCCTCTCTAAATTTAGACTTCTCTTCTTGTCTTGCAGGCTGCTATATGGCAAGCACTTAACCACTATGCTTACCGCGATGCAGTGTTCCTTGCAGAGAGGTTGTATGCAGAAGGTATGTACTTGCCAGGACAAAATGCATTTTCCCCCCAGTCATTCCCAATAGTAATTCCAAATATAGAGTTTTGAAGCCCCTGTTTCTGCTTTGTTTTACTCCTGTGTTGATAATCTTAACTTTCTGCTTGGGGAAGGGGGAGGGATGCCTCAGAACAAGGCTGGAAAATCAGCTACTGTAACAGCAACAGTGTTGGAGTACAAAAGTGAAATTCAGAGCTGGGTGGTTTAGTGTTTGAGTGATCTGGGTGAGGTTTTTTAGTCACTGCAAGCACTGCATGCCTTCCAAAGGCACTTGAGGAGAGATGCAGTGCCCAAATCCAATGGGTTGTACTGATGCTGAAAGCTGCCTTTGCCTTGGATGTGTTGGTTGGGCTGTTGGCTGAAAGGGAATCTTGTGGTGAGGAGGGAACAGAGCAGTGAAAGTGAGACAAGGAGAACCACAGAATGGCTTAGATTGGGGGGGCTCAGATCAGCTGCTCCAACCTCCCTGCCATGGGAAGTGACACCTCTCTGCTAGGCTTAGCTGCTCAAGGCCTCAAACAGAGCACAGGGAATGGGCCTCTCCTGCTTGGTTATTTATTGCCTCACTGTAATGCTGTCAGATTGAGGATGTCCTGGATGCTGAGCAGGCAGCAGTAACACAAATCTGTGCTTTGCCAGGCTCCTTCAAAGACCTTTTTTTCTTGTGTTCCAGTCCTCCTTCCTTAACCTTTCTTCCATGATCTCAGATAAGATTTTTATTCTTTACTTCTTTCTCCTGGATACTGAGGTTCTTCTGTTCTCTATTTTAAAAGGTATTGTCCCCTAAACAGGCAAATAAACCTCCAACCAACTCAACCCTGAAGCTAAAATACAAGCACAATATAATTTCTTATGCTAAACAGCTTGAGCTTGTAATGCAGATGAGTCCTGGTTGGTGCTCTGTGTTTTATAATCAAATGTTTTGCTTTCAATGTTTGTTTTTTTTACCTGTCCATGCCTGCAATGGAAGCACACACCTGCATTTGGAGAGCTAAAGACTCTTTTCCTTATGTTCAGGTTACCCACAGAACCTGAGGTCATCCATGTGGTGCTCAGGTGAGAAGTGTTGCCTACAATATTAGAGACCCTTATAACCTAGATGTGTATAAAGGAAGTAGTGTCTTAGAAATCACAGAGTTGGAAGGGACCTCAGGGATCATTTAGTTCCAACCTTCCCTGCCATGCCCAGGGACACCTCACTCTAGATCAGGTTGCCCACAGCCACATCCAGCCTGGCCTTAAAAACTTCCAGGGATGAGGCTTCCACCATCTCCCTGGACAACCTGTGCCAGGCTCTCACCACCCTCATGCTGAACAACTTCTTCCTAATGTCTAATCTAAATCTCCCCTCCTGACTTGGATCCATTCCCCCAGTCCTGTCACTCCCTGACACCCTGAAAAATCCCTCCCCAGCTTTCTTGTAGTCCCCTTCAGATATTGGAAGGCCACAAGAAGGTCTCCTCAGAGCCTTCCCTTCTCCTAACTGAACCCCCAACTCTCCCAGTCTGTATCTCCCCTGAACACAGCTCCCTGTGAGAAGCAGGAGGGCAGTACTGGATGGAATGTAACTGCCTGGGATTCAGAAATGAAAAGAATCCCTTTTTCTGTTGCAGCAGCCAAGAGAAAAATCTGTGAGTTGCTAGTGAGGCTGTGCAGCACAGCACTGAGCAAGAGTACTTCAAACAGCATTGTCAGTGGCCAGCAGTGCTGGCAGAGCAGCATGCATGCTGCCACTTGGTTCAAGCAATTAACTGCTAACAAAACATCTGGCTTCTGCTTAAAAGAAGTGGTTGTGCTGCAGAGTTGAAGCTGCTGAACTTGAATGCAGAGACTCCATATTGGCAGCAGTGATTTATTTTTTTTCTTTCCTCCCCCCTGAAAAGAATTTCTTTGAAGTCCACCTGCAGTTGCTGCCCTTGTGGGGACATCTGTGGCTTGGTAGCTTCCCAGAACTCTCCCAAGTGTGTTGAATTAGTGGATAAAAGAAATGATCTAAGTTTCAAAAAGCTCTTCCAGTGGTGTATTTTTTTAGGATGAGGCTAATAAAATATCTTCCATTTTGGGTCTTCAGTTTCCATTGTCACTGCCTGGGTGATGACACAAACCAGTTGGGTTTCAGTGTAGCCAAGGCTTGGAGCAGATTGCCCCAAGAGGCTTTTTGTGCAGTGCTCAGAATGCTCTTTCTGAAGAGTTCCATGTAGGTGGCTGAACAAACATCAGAGTTGTTTCTTTAAGGATGCCATCCAGAGGGATCTTAACAGGCTTGAGGAGTGGGCCAGTGGCAGCTGCATGAGGTTCAACAAGTCCATGTGCAAGGTGCTGCAGCTGGCTCAGGCCCAGCCCAGGCACAAAGCCAGGCTGAGTGGGGTGAGAGCAGCCCTGAAGAAAGAGACCTGCCTGTGCTGACTGAGAAGCTGACCATGAGCCACCTGTGTGGCAAATGATGTGCTGGGCTGCCTCCAGAGTATGGCCAGCAGGGAGAGAGGGGATCCTGCTCCTTTGTGAGACCCCAGCTCAAATGCTGCTTCAGTTCTCCTGTCAGCAGCATAAGGAGGGCACAGAGCTGCTGGAGTGAGTCCAGGGGAGGCCACGAAGATGGTCCAAGGGCTGGAGCTGCTGTGAGGACAGCCTGAGGGAGCTGGGGGTGTTCAACCTGGAGGAGATTCCAGGGAGCCCCTAAAGCTGCCTTGCAGTGCCTGAAGGGGTCCTACAGGAAGGCTGCAGAGGGACTTGTCCTGAGGGTGTTTAGAGACAGGCCAAGGGGGAATGGTTTGAAGCTGAGAGAGCAGAGCTAGACTGGAGCTGAGGAAGAAGCTCTTCAGTATGAGAGTGGCAAGACTGGCACAGGCTGCCCAGGGAGGCACTCTCCTGCCTGGGGTATGTGTGGGGTCTAGGCTGGATAAGGCCTTGAGCAGCTGAGTCTAGCTGAGAGGTGTCTCTGCCCATGGCAGGGAGGTTGGAGAAGATCACTTCTGAGGTCCCTTCCACCCTGAACCATTCTGTGAATTCCATCTTCGTGGTGGTGAATTCTGGAAAGTATAAAAGTAGTGTGGAGCTTTGTCTGGAGTAATTGGAGTAAAAAAGGGTAAAGGAGTTGTTGGGAGACCTCAGTCACTTTCAAGAGCTGTCTTTAATTTTGCAACACAGCATTGCCTGGGGGGGGTTTGGAGCAGAGGTCCCTTCCATTCTAACCTGCTGGGCTTTGGGGAAGCATAAAGAATGGGCTTGGGCTGCACAGATGTGAGGGTCTCTGGGGGTCTGCCTCTGCTTAAAACACAGCAAACAGTTAAAATGGAGCCATGGAGATATTTCACACAGTCAGTGCTGGAATTAACACCAAACCAAGCTCACACTCACTGTTGCCTCACAGAAGTGTTCTCTGGAGTTTAAAGTTTCAGCTGATAACTTGACAGGAAGGTTTTAAAGTTACCTCAGGGCTTGGCATTGGCCTTGATTCTGCAATCAGAGCTAAAATCAGCAAGGCTGACCTCAGCCTGAAATCTCTGCTGCCAAGTCAGGCTCTCAGTGCAGTGCATAACTCATCCCTGCCATGGAAGAAGCACTGAGGCCGACATCAGACCCGAACACTCCCAGTTCCTGCAGAGAAGTGTTTCTGTCTCAGGCACCCTTGTCCTCTCTTCAGACACAGGGCATTTTTTTCCTGACTCCTTTCATTATTTAGGAACTTAGGAGTCAGCTTGGGAAGAGGACTTGCAGGAGAGGTTCCTAACATAAAGTACCCAAACCATGTGCATGGTGGCATCCAGCCACTGTGCCAGTGAGGTAGCAGCAGAAGGGGCCAAGGCCTCTTGCTGGGGTGGAGGTGGCTGGCAGCTGCCTGACTTTGCAGAGCACAGACTGCACTGGGTTGGAAGGGACCCTCAAAGGGCATCTTGTCCAACCCCCCTGTGGTTAGCAGGGACACCTCCACCTGGATCAGGCTGCCCAGGGCCACATCAAGCCTGATCCTGGATGTCTCAACCACAACCCTGGGCAGCCCCTTCCAGTGTTTCACTGCTCTCACTGTGCAGAACTTCCCCCTGGTGTCCAACCTAAATCTCCCCTGCTCCAATTTCAAACCATTGCCCTCATCCTTTCACCACAGGCTGCTATGAAGAGTCCCTCCCCAGCCTTCCTGTAGATCCTCTTCAGATACAGAAACTCTGAAGTCTCCCTTGGAGCCTCCCTCAGCCTCTAGTCCCTAACATGACAAAGTCTGCCCCAGTGTCACTTGGAGATGCAGCAGCTCCAGATAATAACAGAAGTAAAACTGCAAACAGGAAGAGACCACTTGAAGTTAGGATTGAGAGTGTAAATGAGCTGCTTAGTCTGAACCTTCTTCCCTCTGCAAGTTCTTGAGCTTCCCAGCAGCTGCTGCTGTGCCAGTGCTTGTGCACTGCCTCACCTAGGGCAGAGTGCTGCTAGCTGGTGTGAGAATGCTTGGAGCCAGGCCTTGGTGTGGCCCAGCAGTCGTTGAAGGAGCTCTGTTCTGCCAGGAAGGACTCCTCTGCTTCCTCCCTGCTACTTTTACAAGCTGCCTAACCACTCTCTCAGACTGGGGAGCCAGAAGGGTCAAAGTTCTCTTCCAACAGCAGATGTCAAGAGTTGGTCTGACTCTGCAAGAATGTTCCATGAGGAAGTTTATTATGCTGCTGAATAAAGCAATGCTCTTCATTCTACTCCCCTTCTGCTCTGCACCTGTGAGGCCACATCTGGAGTGCTGGTCCAGTTCTGAGCCCTCAGGTCAAGAGAGACAGGGAGCTGCTGGGGAGAGCCCTGTGGAGGTGCTGAGGGGCCTGGAGACACTGGCACAGGTTGCCCAGGGAGGCTGTGGCTGCCTCCTCCCTGGAGGTGCTCAGGGCCAGGTTAGATGAGGCCTTGAGCAACCTGTGCTGGGGGAGGTGTCCCTGCCCCTGGCAGGGGCTTGGAGCTGGATGAGCTTGGAGGCACCTTTTGACTGGAACCATTCTCTAAAGCTCTGTGAGGAGCAAAGGCTGAGAGCCCTGGGGCTGTTGAGCCTGGGGAAGAGCAGCCTGAGGGGATCTGATCAGTGCCCAGCAGGAGCTAAAGACTGGGGCAAGAGGATGGGACCAGGTTCTCTTCAGTGGTGCCCAGGCACAGGGCAGGGGGCAGTGGGCATGGGCTGGAGCCCGGAGGATTCCAACAGGAAGGAAAATCATTCCTGTGAGGGTGGTGGAGCTCTGGGCCAGGCTGCCCCAAGAGATGGTGGAGTCTCTTTGGAGAGATTCCAAACCCTCCTGGGCAAGCTGCTGTGGGTGCCCCTGCTTGAGCAGTGGGGCTGGGCTGGGTGATCCCCAGAGGTCCCCTCCAGCCACCACTCTGCTGGCTTCTGTGATTCCATGATGAATGTCCCTGATGCCACCACTCCTGTTCCTAGCTGGCTTTCACTCCTTGCCCCCAGAATCCCTGGTGTCAAAATGCTGAGCAGCCAGATGATGATTTTCACTGTTTCCTTTGTTAGTACACTCAGAAGAAGCCCTGTTTTTGCTGGCAACATGTTACTACCGCTCAGGAAAGGCCTACAAAGCATACAGGCTCCTAAAGGGACACAGCTGTACTACCCCACAGTGTAAATACCTGCTTGCAAAGTGTTGTGTGGACCTCAGCAAGTAAGTAAAACCTCTCTTGTCCTGTCCAGGGTTCCAAATGCTTGGGTTTTTTTGTGTGGATTTCTCATTGGAAGCTGTTATGGTGCATGAATTACTAATTCATTAGCTCCTTCTGCTCTACAGAGTTCAATTAATTCTGCTCTCAGATATGAGCCTAATGAACATGAATCCATATTGCAGAAGCCTCTGAAAGGTGTTGAGCAGCTTAGAGGAGTTGGCAGTTCAGGAGGAGAGAACAATAATTGCTGAGATGACTTAAGGGGAGCACCCTGGGAAGTGTTTTGTGGTTCTTTGATACTTTGCTGATTTCCTGAAGTGTTTCCAGTCTGAATTTAATAGACAGACAATTCCCTCCAGCAGTGAGCCTGCTCCTCTTGCCCAGCTAATGGAGGGCTGAGGGAAAAGGTGGCTGAATCTGTCCTTAAAAACCTACAAAGCCTCCTTGAATCCACACCCAAGAATGCAGCAGCAGGATGAACCTTGACAGACTGAGCACTGTCAGGGGATCTGGGTGGGTTCCTTGTGGTTCACAGCAAGAATGTGGAGAAAAACACCCAACCAGAAGTGAGCAGTTGGCTGTAAAATGCAATCTCTGTGGGGCTGGGTTGCCAGTGGTGTGAAAGGGACTTTCCCCCTCAAAGGTCTGAAATACTCTTCCAGAAGTGGTAAGACTCTCTTGGAGGACAGATCTTGTTTCAGTCCCACAGGTGGAGTTGGTTGTCCCTCAGGTGTTCAGGTGTAGGTGTGGCACCTGGGGACATGGCTCAGTGGAGCTGTTGGGCTCTCCATCCCTGCAGCTGTTCAGGTGTAGGTATGGTACCTGGGGACATGGCTCAGTGGCCATGGTGGTGTTGGGTGTGATGATCTTAAAGGTCTTTTCCACCTCAGTTCCCTGATTGGTTTTGCAGGGTTTGTGATCCTGCTCACATGTAACCAAAGTGCAGGGGTGCCCAAGGCACAGGAAGCTCCTCAGCCTTTGATGCCCTCTTTTAGTAGGCAAATCCTTTGGCACCTTCAGAGGATTGAGGCTGCCTTCACTCAGTCTGCTTCCTTTGACACTTCAGCATTTCTGCAGCTGTTGGGGTACAGCTTTCTCTGCCTGTTGAAAAGGGAAAATGTCTTAATGCTCTGCCTGAAGGTCCCAGTGGAACACATTTTGAAGCTGCTGGTTCCCCCCCTTGCTTTCCCAAGGTCTGTGCTGTGCAGGCAGTACAGCAGCTCCTGAGCTGCTTTCAGTGAGCTGAGATCTCTTAGACCTCAGCAGTTGTTCCATTGACTGTCACTGCTGTTGGCTGGATGAGCTCAGCCATACAGGTGTACCTCAGTGTCTCGTGGCAGTGCTGTGTGCTGGCACAGCCATCTGCCCACAAGGCCTGTTTCAGGTGGAGGCAGGAGGAGTGCAGTGCCAGAGGAAGCCCTGCCAGCCCCAGCAGGGCTGTGTGAAGTCATTGCTAAGCCTACTGAATGCCCTGCAAGTGGTGCTGCTTGCTGCAGCTGTAGTGGCCTAGTTCTGATCTGGAGCCTCTCCTGCAGGCAAGCAGGGCATTAACATCCCAAACCTGTGCCATGTGCCAGTGCTGGATCTTGAGTGCCTGGAGCCTTACAGAGCTGTGTCTCAACTGGGAAACAGCCAGCTGGGGGTGGCTGAGCTGTTGCTGCCTTCAAGGCTGCAGTGTCTGGAAGCCTTTCTTGTCCTCCATTTAGCACTCTCCCTGGGATTAGTCCCTTCTGCAGAAGCCATGCTCTGGGATGTCTCTCTGGGTTTGCACTTATGTGGGGGTTGGCTTTGGGTTTGGTTTTCTCCACTGCCAGCAGAGAAGCTGAGCTCCAGAGTGCTGCACACCTCCATGTTGCTGGAGGAGTCCATCAATGATTTCAGATTCATTTGCAGGAACTGCTTTGTGCTTTTGAAAGCTCTGGACACTGACAGTGGATTTCTGCTTTTGTTTGCAGCAGGCTGAAACCCACTGCACTGCCAGTACTGTGAGCCTTGTAACCCCTTTCCACCTCTTGTTTTTTCAAAAGGCTTGCAGAAGGAGAGCAGATCTTATCTGGTGGAGTCTTGAACAAGCAGAAAAGCCATGATGACATTGTGATGGAGTTTGGTGACTCTGCATGCTTTACCCTCTCCTTACTGGGACATGTCTACTGGTAATGGTGCTTTTTCTTTTGTCTGCTGCAACTTTGGGGGCTGGCTGCAATTTGGCCAAGCTCAGAGATGGTTTTAGTCTCCACAGGGTACCTCTGTGTCTGGGTTCTGAGGGTGGTGGGTGCAGGGAGCTGGCTGGGGAGGTCTCTAACTCAGGGGTGCAGGAATGGTTTGTCTGACTAACCCCACAAGTCCTCTTTCCCAGGTTGTGGAGCTTGCAGTTCAGGAGTCTCTTTCATACCCTTTTGGGTTTGCTCTGTGTTCTTGCCACAGAACAGCTCTCAAGGCCTGTTTCTCAGGGTTACCATTTTGATGTCCTGTTTTGCACATCTGTAACCTACAAACGAAAGTTTTGAGGACTCTGAGTCAGGAAAACTTCACAAATTCACTGTTCTGCCTTTGCCTAGCAAGGTTTCAGTACATGGGAAGAGCAGGCAGAGTGGAGTTCTTGGATCCTTCCTGATTCTTTGTGATCCAAGGGCTGGAGCAGCTCTGCTGTGGGCACAGGCTGAGGGAGCTGGAGGGGGGCAGCCTGCAGAGGAGAAGGCTCCAGGGGAACCTTAGAGCTGCCTCCCAGTGCCTGAAGGGGCCCTGCAGGAAGGCTGCAGAGGAACTTGTCCTGAGGGTGTCTGAGACAGGCCAAGGGGGAATGGTTTGGAGCTGAGAGAGCAGAGCTAGACTGGAGCTTAGGGAGAAGCTTTTCAGTATGAGGGTGGTGAGGCTCTGGCACAGGCTGCCCAGGGGGGGTTGTGGATGCCTCTTTCCCTGGAGGTGTTCAAGGCCAGGTTGGATGAGGCTTGAGCAGCCAAGCCTAGCTGTGAGGCATCCCTGCCTGTGGTGGGGAGGTAGGAGCAGATGATCTCTGAGGAGCCTTCCACCCTGAGCCATTCTGTGCTTTGTGCTTCCTACAGACCCTTAGGTATTCAGTTTGGCCTCTGCTTTATATGCAGAGACACAGTGCATAGATACCTGACTGGCTGGAGGGCTTGCAGCCAGCCTGCTCTTTGCAGAGCAGGAAAGAAGCTGTTGCCAAGCACAGCAGCATCCTTCTAAGCCAGAAGTTCTGCAGCTGTAGCAGTGCTTCTGCGAGTCCTCTTGGAGGGCTGTGTCTAAAGATGCTAACTTCAGAAGCATTCAGTAGTGCTCTGTAGCTGGAGCAGTTGGGGATGTTGCTGTAACTCTCAGTGTGGTTTTGTTTTTCAATTCCTCCTCTGGAAAGCTGTCTTGAACAGAAGTGCAGTTCTGAGTTCCTCTACCAACTGTTGTGTTTGTTCTTTGCAGCAAGACAGACAGGCTGGCCAAAGGATCTGAATGTTACCAAAAGAGCCTTAGTTTAAATCCTTTCCTCTGGTCCCCTTTTGAATCACTTTGTGAAATTGGTGAGTCTGCAGAACTTGGACTGCTGAAACTGTTTCCTCTGTTTCTCCTTCTGTCAAGCTTTCTAGTTTGCTGTCACAGTGTGGCAAGGTTTATTTTACTCCTTGTCCAGAAGTAGCAAGGAGGATGGCAGCAGAATTCTCTGTGGCCAGTGATGCATTTGAAATGTTTTGTCAGTGTTTGCAGCTTTGGGTTCTGTTTTCTTCCTCTTCCTCCTGATCTCTGGATTTACCAATGCCAAATGTTTGCCAACCTGCACTTAGCAGAGCCTTACAAGCTCTGCTTCTGAGAATAATTTAAAGCCAACTCTTGGTGACAGAAGTGATTGTCCAGAGGGTTGTAGTGGAAGAACACTTCTGATTTAGTGTCTCAAGAGAAGTGTGGCCCAGCAGATGGAGAGCTGTGATTCTGCCACTCTGCTCTGGGGAGACCTGACCTGGAGCACTGTGTGCAGCTCTGGCACCCCCAACACAACAGGGACATGGAACTGCTGGAGCAGGTCCAGAGGAGCAACCAAGATGTTCAGGGGGCTGGAGAGCCTCCCCTGTGGGGACAGGCTGAGAGAGCTGGGGGTGTTCAGCATGGAGAAGAGAAGGCTCCTGGGAGACCTTAGAGCTGCGTTTGGTTATCTGAGGGCTGCTACAGACAGGCTGAGAAGAGACTGTGGAGAAGTGCTGCTAGTGACAGGGTCAGGGCAGTGGTTTGGAACTGCAGCAGAGCAGCCTTAGGTTGGACATCAGGAGGAAGTTCTGCACCCTGGAGCAGGCTGCCAGGGATGTGGTTGAGGCCCCACCTCTGGAGTCATTCGAGGTCAGATTTGCTGTGGCCCAGAACAGCCTGGTCTAGGTGGAGATGTCCCTGCTGACTGCAGTGGGGGGTGGACAAGATGACCTTTGGGGGTCCCTGCCAAAGCACTCCAGCCCTGTCCTTGTTTCAGGCAAGTCAGTGTACAGGCTCTGCACTGACTCTCTGTAAATCTTCCTCTCTTACAGGTGAAAAACCAGACCCTGACCAAACATTTAAGCTAACATCCTTACAGAACTTCAGCAGCTGTCTGCCCAACACTTGCACAACCTTGGTGTCTACCCACAACATATCCCACAGGCAGCCTGAGACCGTCCTGATGGAGACGCCGCAAGACACAATTGTGAGCTTGGCTGAAGTGCTTGGACCTGGAGCAGCCTTTGCAGCATCAGCTGAGACATTCTGATCAGAGCTGACACTCTGTGGGCTGGGGAGGGACTTGTTACAGGGGCCTGTAGTGACAGGATGAGGGGCAGTGGATTGAAGCTTGAGGAGGGCAGAGTTACACAGGCTCACAGGATGTCAGGGGTTGGAAAGGACCCAAAGAGCTCATCCAGTGCAACCCCTGCCAGAGCAGGAGCAGACAATGCAGCTCAGGGCACACAGAACACATCCAGACAGGCCTGGAAAGGCTCCAGAGAAGGAGACTCCACAGCCTCTCTGGGCAGCCTGTGCCAGGGCTCTGGGACCCTTCCAGTGAAGAAGTTGCCCTTGTGCTGAGCTGGCACCTCCTGTGCTGCAGCTTCCATCCACTGCTCCTTGGCCTTTAGGCTGGAGATGAGGAAGAAATTCTTTACAGTGAGGGTGGGGAGACACTGGCGCAGGTTGCCCAGGGAGGTTGTGGATGCTCCCTTCCTGGAGGTGTTCAAGGCCAGGGTGGATGAGGCCTTGAGCAACCTGTGCTGGTGGGAGGTGTCCCTGCCCATGGCAGGGGGCTGGAACTGGCTGAGCTTTGGGGTCCCTTCCAAGCCAACCCATTCTGTGACTCTAACAACTGCTTCCTCTCTTTCAGGAGTTGAACAGAATCAACTTAGAATCATCCAATTCAAAATACTGCTCCTTGAACACAGACTCTTCAGTGTCTTACATTGACCCAGCTGTGATCTCCCCTGACTCCCTGGGCTCAGGAACTGCAATGTTCTCCAAACCGCCTCAGAACAAACCCAAAACTGGGCGGAGCTTACTGGGGGGTCCTGCAGCTCTGACCCCACTGACTCCCAGGTAAGGCCTTGGGACAGACAATCTCTGCCTCCAGCTGGGCTCTTGGAAGCAGGGAAGATGCCAGGGGCTGCACTGCATGCTGCAGTGCACACACTGATGGTGTGCTGCTCCAGCAGCTGCTGTCAGCCCCAGTGTTCATCTCTTCTGCTTTTGAAACCAGCAGTTGGTGGCTTTGATTGGAAGAGAGGCACTCTTAGAATCACAGAGTTGTTTAGGCTGGGAAAGACCTTTCAGATTATCAGGTTTAGCCATGAGCCCAGCACTGCTAAGGCCACTGCTAAACCACATCCACATGGTCTAGCAGCACCACATCTACACTGCTTTTAAATCCCTCCAGGGATGTGCCTCCAGCAGTGCCCTGGGCAGCCTGTTCCAGGGCATGGTAACCTTTGGGGGGAAGAAATTGTTCCCCATATCCAACCTAAACCTCCCTTGGTGCAGTTTGAGGCCATTTCCTTTTGTCCTGTCACTTGTGGTTTTTGGAGAAGGGACCAGCACCCACCTGGCTCCAGCCTCCTTCCAGGCAGTTTGAAAGAGCCAAAAGGTCTCAGCCCAATGTTCTCCAGGCTGAACAACCACACTGCCCTCAGCTGCTCCCTGTAGGAGCTGTTCTCTAGGCCCTTGCTGCAGTATGTTGCCTGCTGTGCTGTTCACTGGAAGTGATTTCAAAGGAGCTAAACTCTAAGAGCACTCCTTGAAGAGCAGCTAAATCCCTCCTAGGGGCTGGTGCTAGAGGCCATCTCATTTGAACACCATTCTCTCATGAGCCACTAACACTTGGCTGGGCTGTGCATGGTAGTTGTCATGCAGGGAAACTAAGTTCTGCATTTATTTATTTCAGGAATGAGAATGGATTTGTGCTGAAGTCTCTTTTTTTACATGAGGCTATTAAGAGAGGGTTTACATTAAACAGTGAAGCAGTTTAGTGCCAGGACAAGGGGCAGTGACTTTAAGCTTGAGGAGGGCAGATTTAGACTGGAGATTAGGAAGAAATTGTTCTAGTGAGGGTGGAGAGACACTGGCACAGGTTGCCCAGGGAGGCTGTGGCTGCTCCCTCCCTGGAGGTGTTCTAGGCCAGGCTGGTTGAGGCCTTGAGTGACCTGTGCTGGTGGGAGGTGTCCCTGCCCATGGCAGTGGGGCTGGAACTGGGTGAGCTCTGGGGTCCCTTCCAAGCCGAAGCTCTCTCTGAATCTATGAGTTTGAGCCTGTTTTAAGCTCAGGCCAGCTCTTGTGGGCTAACATTCAGGCACTGACCTCTCTCTTCCTTTTGTTCTCAGCTTTGGAATTTTGCCACTAGATACCCCAAGCCCTGGAGATGGATCCTATTTACAGAACTACACAAACTCTTCCTCTGTAATTGATGTGCCAGCCACAGGAGCACCTTCCAAGAAGGTATCTTGCATTCTGGAATGATTTTTGGTCCCTGGCTTTGACATTGCAGTGTACTTTAAAGAGAAAAAAACATCTGCATGTGAGCTGAGTTGTGCTGAGCTCAACTTCACTGCTCACAAAAATGTGTTCTGAAAAGCTCCTTGAGTGTGGAACTGACTGCAGCCTCCTTTGGCCATGGCAGTGGTTTGGGTTAAGTGAGAATTCAGTGTCTGCAGTTTGTCTCTGAAGTGTGTGTGTGAAGCCACAAACAAACACCAATGTCCTTACAGTTATTTAATGCAGCAGAATAAATTATTGTTCACCAACTTAAATTTCTAACCCAGTGAGGGTGGGGGTGCAGGGGGCAATGTTGGTTTTGATCTCCCTGCAGGTGGTCAGGTGTTTGATAGAGCACAGAATGGTTTGGGTTGGAAGGGATTTTAAAGGTCATCTGAGCTGCAATCCCCTTGCCATGGGCACACCTCCCACTGGCACAGGTTCCTCAAGGCTTCATCCAGCCTGGCTCTGATCACTTCCAGGCCTGCAGCCTCCACAGCTGCTCTGGGTGACCTCTTCCAGTGCCTCCCCACCCTTGTGGTGGAGATTTTCTTCCTCATGTCTGATCTAAATTCAGCTTCTTCCAGTCTGAAGCCAGCAGCCCTTGTCCTGGCACTCCAGGCCTCCCTCTCCAGCTCTCTTGTAGCCCCTTTCAGGTGCTGGAAGGCTGCTCTAAGGTCTCCCTGGAGCCTTCTCTTCTGCAGGCTAAAGAACCAAAACTCCCTTAGCCTGTCCCCATAAGGGAGGTTCTGCAGCCCTCTGCTCATCTTGTGGCAGCTCCATAGCCTCCTTGTGTGGGGAGCTGCAGAGCTGGGGACTCTGCTCCAGGGGGGGGTCTCACCAGAATCTGGTCCTGACACCTTCTTTAGACTTCCCTGAAGCAGTAGTTAAAGTCAAGCTAATTGAGGACTAATCTGCTGGAGTGAAGCAACTGTTTGTAAACCCTCCATAGTTTGGGGGGGTTGTGTATTTTATTTTTAAACTCCTATTTACAGCTAAGCAGAGGAAGTGCTGAGGGAAAGATGCAACATATTGCAAGCAAAGATGTCTGTAAATATTTTCAGCTTGTTGTGTCAATTCCTTTGGCTAGCAAAGCAGATTTTTGTTTTCTCAGCTTTCATAATAAGCAGCAGTCTTTCCTTTCTAATTAAAACAAGGCCTCTTTCCCCAGGCAAAAGGCACAGACACCTGCAGGCTGCCCAACTGCTGCTGCTGGAGGCAGCCTGGGGAATCCTCATGGAATGGCTTAGACTGGAAGGGACCTCAGAGCTCAGCTGCTCCAACCCCCTCCCATGGGCAGGGAAACCTCTCAACTAGTCTCAGCTGCTCAAGGCCTCCTCCAGCCTGGCCTTCAACACCCCCCCAGGGAGGAGGCAGCCACAGCCTGTTCCAGTCTCACCTTCCTTCAGGTACTGGCAGGCAGCTCTAAGGTCCCCCTGGAGCCCTCTCTTCTCCAGGCTGCACCCCCCCAGCTCCCTCAGCCTGTGCTCATATCAGAGCTGCTCCAGCCCTTGGAGCATCTTTGTGGCCTCCTGGACTCACAGCTTCTGTCCACCTCCCATCAGAGGATTGTACAAACACTAAGAACATTCTAAACAACAAAAGGTTGATAGCTTTCAGTGTGCAAGGTGAAGCCCAGGGTGAGAGTTGTCACTTTTAAGTTGTTTCAGTTGCTTTCAGGGTTGTTTTCAAAGAATCCTGGAACCTCAGGTGAGGTCAGGCTGCTGCTCTCTTGCAAGCAGTTGTTGAATTCCAGTTCACAGCCCAGAGGGATGGAAACACTGCTGGTGACTGCCCCCAGCACAGGAAGGACATGGAAGTGTTGGAGTGGGTCCAGAGGAGGCCACCAAGATGCTGAGAGGGCTGCAGCAACTCTGCTGTGAGGACAGGCTGAGAGACTTGGGGCTCTGCAGCCTGCAGAGGAGAAGGATTCCAGGAGAGCTTGGAGTGGCCTTGCAGGATCTGAAGGGGGCTGCAGGAAGGCTGGGGAGGGACTATTGACAAGGGCTGGGAATGGCAGGACAAGGGGCAATGGGTTTGGGGTGGCAGAGGGGAGATTGAAAGTGGATGTGAGGAGGAAGTTGTTTGCAGTGAGGGTGGTGAGACACTGGCACAGGTGCCCAGGGGGGCTGTGAAGCACAGAATGATAGCATATGATCCTTGATCACATTCTGTGCTTCTGAGCTGCACAACCTCCCTGGAGGTGTTCAGGACCAGGTTGGATGAGGCCTTGAGCAGCCTGTGCTAGTGGGAGGTGTCTCTGCCTATGGCAGGGGGTTGGAACTGGCTGAGCTTTGAGCTCCCTTCCAACCTAAACCAGTCTGTGATGTGTGGAGGGCTGCCTGGTAGGTTGGTGTTGCTTCACTCAGCCTGCCCTTGTGGCAAGGAAAGTAAAAGTTGCCTCCTCTTACTCAGTGAGAAACTGCCAGAGTTGCCATGGTGATGCATGAGAGGTGGAATGTTGGTGACAGCTGAGAACTGTTTGTTCCTTTCTAAAAACAAAGAAAGAGGATTTTTCCCTGTGCCTTCAGTAGAGCTAAAAGTTGATGGGGGGTGGCTGGGGCTGGTGCAGGGGTGGCTGGGGCT
>VWYK01089650.1:49487-64174 GCA_013399775.1 Semnornis frantzii
CCCCCCCAGCCTCAGCTCCAGGCCATTCCCCCTTGTTCTGTCTCCAGTTCCCTGTGAGCAGAGCCCAGCAGCAGCCTCTCCACAGCCTCCCTTCAGGTAGCTGCAGACAGCAATGAGCTCTGCTCTCAGTCTCCTCTTCCTCACAGTACCCAGCCCCAGCTCCCTCAGTCTCTCCTCATCAGATTTATTCTCCAGGCTCTTCCCCAGCTTTGCTGCCCTCCTCTGCACTGGCTCCAGCACCTCCACAGCTCTCCTGTATTGAGGTGCCCAAAACTGCACACAGCACTGAGCTGTGGCCTCAGCAGAGCCGAGTCCAAGGGCACAATCCCCTCCCTGCTGCTGCTGCCCACAGCACTTCTAATCCCAGCCAGGATGGCATTGGCCTTCTTGGCTGCCTGGGCACCCTGCTGGCACACACCCAGCTGCCTGGGCACACTGCTGGCTCACACTCAGCTCCTGTCTGTTACACCTCCTAGATCTCTTTCTGCCAGGCAGCTGTCCAGGCTCACTGCCCCAAACCTGTTGTGTTGCTCAGGTGGTTAAACTCTTGTGCCACCACAGTCTGGCAGCAGCTGAGTGTGGGCTGCAGCTAGAGCTGTGATCACTTCCTGTTCATGAACCTTACTGAGTCTCTGTGCTTAAACATCGAGTGCCTGGGGACTGCTGGTGAGGCTGCAGTGGCAGGAGTGCAGTTTTACACAGTTTGCTTCCATGTTTAGTTACCTGAATTTTGAAAGCCTCCTGTACTCTTCACCTGTACATCTTCTCCTCTGACTCTTCTTCATTCTTTTACTTGCAGGAAAACAGCAAAAAATTAAAAATGAAGTTTCCGCCGAAGATTCCAAACAGGAAAACAAAAAGCAAAACAAATAAGGGAGGAATAACTCAGCCAAACTTAAATGACAGCTTGGAAATCACCAAACTGGACTCTTCCATCATTTCAGAAGGGAAAATCTCCACTGTCACACCACAGATCCAGGCTTTCACACTACAGAAAGCAGCAGCAGGTCTGTTTGAACACTGCTGGACTGTAGATGTGTTTGAAAGTTGCACCAGAAGGAAGTTTGGCTCCAAGTGTTTTGCTTTCTTGTTTCAGTTAGCCTGCAGCTGTCACCTTGGGGTAATTATAAAGGGTTTGGATTCAGGATCTTGCAAAGGGAATGTGAAGAGGTAGTACCAAGTGGTTAGCAGATAAACTTTCAGCCTCTGATCCTTATTAATGATTAAAATATTCAGGCAGGATCCTTGGAAAGTGAGTCAGAGGAGCTCTGAGTAAGGCAGTTACCTTCCCTCCCAGCTGGGTGTCTGCAGTCACTTCAGCCTCCCTATCTCCAGCTGTTTCCAAACAGTGCTTTGTTCAGGCTGTCAGAAAATGCCAGACAAGCTGCTGAGTTCCTCCTGTGGCTCCATAATGTTTCCAGGCAGCAAGAAGGTGTATCCATGGATACTAGACAAGGAAATTGCATTCAGACCTAACAAAACCTTTGAGTGGCTGCTGGAAATGCAAAGCTCCACTTGCCCTGAGCTTCAGGAGGGTTCCTGAGTGCTCTGTTGCTAGCTGGAGGAGCCTTCACTCTCTGCCTTGCAGAAGTCCATGTCTGCAACACTATGGCTAAGCTAAGCCTGTGTTTGGGAGCTGAGACTTTCAGCAGAGCCTGAGGAGCTGATGGGATGATTAGTTCCAAGTGAATAAAGCCCAAGTGTGGAGTTGTTTTTTTTTTCCACTTGTATTTATTGTACTTCTTCTCCCAGAAGGTTTGATGAGCCTCCTGCGTGACATGGGCAAGGGTTACTTAGCTTTGTGTTCATACAACTGCAAGGAGGCCATCAGCATCCTGAGCCATTTGCCATCCCATCACTACAACACTGGCTGGGTGCTGTGCCAGATTGGGAGAGCCTACTTTGAACTGGCAGAGTACATGCAGGTAGGAGCTCTCTGGCTTGCTTCTTCCTCTCTCTTGTTTTGCTCAAAACCTGCAGAGGTTGTGAGAGTTTGGCAGTTGAGGTAATTGTCTAAACATAAAAGTGTTTGCCTGGAGTGGGCTCAGGTCATTCAGAGTTCCTGCAGAGTTTGAGTTGCTTTAGAGTTTCCCTTTCCTTCCCAACTGTGGGGTTAAGGCAGTGGAAAATCTTCCTGGTGAGGAGAGCCTGAGGGAACTGAGGCTCTTTAGTTTGGAGAGGAGGCTTGGAGCTGACCTCATCAATGTTTATAAGTATGTACAGGTGAGTGCCAGGAGGCTGGAGCCAGCTCTGCTGGCTGATGCCCAGTGCCAGGACAAGGGCAATGGTGGAAGCTGAGGCACAGAAGTTCCATGGAAACAGGAAGAAAACTTTGACCATGAGGGTGACAGAGCCCAGGAAGGGGCTGCCCAGGGGGGCTGTGGAGTCTCCCTCTCTGGAGATATTCAAGACCTGCCTGGATGCATTCCTGTGTGCTCTGCTCTAGGAGATCCTGCTCTGGCAGGGGGCTTGGACTGGATGAGCTTTTGAGGTCCCTTCCAGCCCCTGACACTCTGGTTCTGTGATCCTCATCCTTGCCCACAGCTGTGCTGATGTAATTGTGCTGCAGTGCTGTAAATTACATCACAGAATGGTTTGGCTTGGAAGGGACCTTCAGGATCATGCAGTTGCAACCCCACTGCCATGGGCAGGGACACTCTCTCCCTAGATCAGGTTGCTGAAGGCCTCATCCAGCCTGGCCTTGAGCACCTCCAGGGAGGGGATATCCATGGCCTAGTGTGAGTCAGCAGTCAGAGGGCTGCCACTGGGGTCTGATCCCTTCCTTCACAGAGCAAATTGCAGGACTTGTAGCTGTGCTTAACACCCTCACAAGGCAACTCAGGCTGGACATGAGGAGCTTCTAATCTCCACCTGAGTGCTCTGCTTCTGAGGGTGGAGTTTTGAGGTTTCATTTCTGTCCCTAGGCTGAGAGGATATTCTCAGAAGTCAGGAGGATTGAAAACTACAGAGTGGAAGGAATGGAGATCTACTCAACCACACTGTGGCACCTGCAGAAGGATGTTGCCCTTTCAGTTCTTTCAAAGGATTTGACAGACATGGATAAAAACTCACCTGAGGTATGAGAAGCTGTGGCCTCCACTGAGCAGAGGGTCACTCTGTGTGGTGAAGCAGTGACTCAGAACTGAGCTCTGAGCCCTCCTCTGCTTGAGGTGCATTCTCCTGAGAGAAGTGCATGGCAAAGCTGAGAGGGAGGTGGCCTGAAATGGCTTCTTGGCATTAGAACATCAGCTTGGGTGGAACAGGTGGAAACCTTTTCTTCCTTAGTGGTTATTTATTGGCACAATCCATCCAGGAAGATCATGGCTCAGTCACTGCTGCTGCCAGTGTGAAAGGGAAGGAATTTCCTTTTCCTGAACCACCTCTTCATTGCTGCAGTTAATTTGCTGGTACTTGAAAGGTATTTGCTCTAGAACTTAATTGCAGGCTTAATGTTGCCCATGGTCCATTCAGCTGCTATCAAGCTATGATATGCAAGGTGCCAGTGCCAGGCACCTCTTCCAGGTGCCACAGTCCAAGCAATAGCTTGGGTGTTCAGAAATGTGAGCTGAGCAGACTGCAGGTTATGTTGGCATGTTGTTTGAGGGGAGAAGCCTGCTCATGCTGTCTTGTTAGCTTGCCTGAGAGCAGGGAAGGTCCAAGCCAGGGAGGCACTTGGTAGTTGGAGATAGTCTGGAGGGGAGGAAATGCAGAGTCTAGCATGGGGACAGAGAACAGCTACTGCATTTGGCAGGGATGCTACTGACTCTGGAAGGCAGGGGACCCTGGGCTGGCAGGGTTTCTATTCCCTGTACTGGTTGCTGAGCAGGAGGGGAAGAGGCTGCTGCTAAAATTGTTGTTCTGCAGAGTTCCAGATCTGTCAGTTGGAGCTGAGGAGTGGATGTGCTGTCTCCTCCTTCATTATTCCTCAGTGTCTAAGGTGGTTTATTTCTAGCCTGTTCAGCAGCTTCAGAAGCTTTACTCATTAGTCATCAGAGTATCTAATTGGCACAGACTCATTGGGTGTCCTTAAATTCTCCATTTCTGTATTTCAGCTTCTCAAGCTACAAAATGTCTTTAGGCCCTGCCTGCTGCCTGGGAATGAGACTTAACTCTGCCTGGGTTTACTGCAGTATTGTTGTGAGTTGTTTTAGTCTAGCAGGAAATCACAGGGATGGCCAGACCTCAGGGGCTGAGTCTGAGCTCAGGAGGTGGAGGATGAGCTGCTTGTGGGATGCTGACTGTGGGCTGCTGGCTTTGTTTGGCAGGCCTGGTGTGCTGCAGGAAACTGTTTCAGCTTGCAGCGGGAGCACGACATTGCCATCAAGTTCTTCCAGAGAGCCATTCAGGTGGACCCCAACTATGCTTATGCCTACACCTTGCTGGGCCATGAGTTTGTGTTAACAGAAGAACTAGACAAAGCTTTAGCCTGTTTCAGAAATGCAATCAGAGTCAACCCCAGGCACTACAATGCGTGGTGAGTTTTGCTGCATCCTTCTCTTTCTTGCATGGGATCAGAACTGCCTGGGGAGAAACATCTCCTGCATGGACCACTGCTGCTGTCCCCCTGCCCCTCTTGCAAGGGCACAGCCAAGCTCTGCAGGTGATGTGCAGGTGATCTCTTTGTTAGAGCTACTGCCTCAAAGGAGGAGGGGAAGGGATTTTATGGGGCCCCCAACACAACTTCTTGGCTGTGTTACCCCAGCTGCTCTCTGCAGCACTCCTCATGCATCCATGGCTGTTCTTCAGTGGCAGTTGGAGAGAGGTGAGAGCTGTCCCCTTATAGCTTAGGATGCAGTCACAGATGGCATTGGGCTGGAAGGGGCCCCCAAAGGTCATCTTGTCCAACCCCACTGCAGGCAGCAGGGACATCTCCAACTAAATCAGGATGCCCAGGGCCACATCAAGTCTGCCCCTCAATGTCCCCAGGGATGGGGCCTCAAGCACATCCCTGGGCAGCCTGTCCCAGTGTCTCACCACCCTCATTGTGCAGAGCTTCCTGCTGATGTCCAACCTAAATCTGCTCCAGTTTCAAACCACTGCCCCCAGTCCTGTCAGCCCAAGCCCTTCTGAACAGTCCCTCCCCAGCCTTGCTGCAGGTCCCACTCAGATACTGAACTGTAGCTCTAAGATCTCCTGGAGCCTTCTCATCTCCAGTCTGAACAGCCCAAATTCTGTCAGCCTGCCTTCAGAGCAGAGCTGCTGCAGCCCTCTGAGCACCTTGGTGGCCTCCTCTGGACCCACTCCAGCAGGTCCCTGCCTCTTGTGTTGGGGGCCCCAGACCCAGGCAAGTTTCTTGCAGCTTTCTCTGTGGAAAATAAACAAAGCAGTCAAGTTTGGATCTGCTGCTGAAAACCACTGAGGTGCAGATCTTGAGGAACTTTGGGCTGTGCTTTACTTTGTAGCTCTTGGGGCACTCTTCCTGTCTCATGGCACCAATTTTCAAGCTACCCTACTGAGCAAAAAGCCCAAGATAATTTTAGGCACAGCTGATTGTTCAGGCACAGAGGAAACTGTCTCCCACCCTGGATGGTGTTGGCAGGTCTCACTCCCTGACAAAGATGAGGCTGCTTAGCATGCAGCCTTCCTGACCAGGATTGTTTTTCTGCTTGCAGGTATGGGTTGGGAATGATTTATTACAAGCAGGAAAAATTCAGCCTAGCAGAAATGCATTTCCAGAAAGCACTTGATATCAACCCTCAGAGCTCAGTCTTACTGTGCCACATTGGAGTAGTAAGTAGACTGTACCTAACTCTGTCCTCATGGGGTTTGTCTGCAGTGTTCAAAATCATCTGGAATGTTTAGCATAGCCCAAGGAGTTGAGTGCCAGCTCAGGCAATAACCACAGCATTCATGTGTTGGAGGAGAAGCTCTTTTCTCTCTGCACACTACTTGGAGCCAGTAAGGAAATGACACTCTCAGGTCATTTGTGAGTCAGCCAGAGGAGGAGGGATCTGCAGAGCAGGCCTGTGTGCAGGTGTTGGTGTGAGCTGAGTGGGTTTGGGGCATGTTCTGTACTGGCTGCACCACACTTTGGGCAGTTTCCAACTGCTGTTGCATGCACTTGGACCAGAACTTCCAGTCACCTTTCAGGACACAGTGCTGTGGCCCTGGCTGCATCCCCACATTGCCCCATTCCAGTCACTGGCAGCTGTGACAATCAGCTCCTCCAGCTGTTAGCTGCAGCTGCTCCAGCAACCATCCCTGCAGTTCAGTGTTCAGGGCTCTTTGAGAAGGTGGTCATGGATCCCTCAGCTGCTGCAGGCCTCACTGCAGCAGACACAGAGCTTACAGCAGGGAGTCACTTCTCAGCTGTCCCTGGTGGTGACTTGTGGCTGCTAAGTGTGCTGGGTGCCTGCTACTGGCATCCATCTGCCTGCTGTGGCAGGTTCTGCAGGGATGGTGACTGCCTCTCACTGCCAAAGGCAAGGAGTCCACTCCTGGCCAGTGGTTGAGTGGTTTCTGTCAGCTGTGGGGAGAACATGCTGAGGTGAAGCTGCCTTGCTGTGAGGGAGCTTGCTGAGACTTGGGCTGGAACTGGGCAAATCTTTTAAGAGCAGGTTGTAAGAGGGTGGATTTGGCCTTGCATGGCAGGTGAGTTGTTGTTTCCCCTTGTCAAGCTCTTCTCCTTCTCTCCAACAGGTCCAGCATGCACTGAAAAAATCTGAGAAGGCTTTGGATACTTTAAACAAAGCCATCAACATCGACCCCAAGAACCCACTATGCAAATTCCATAGAGCTTCTGTATTGTTTGCAAATGAGAAGTACAAGGTAGGCTGTGCTGCATGGAGCTAAGGGCCTGCAGGTCAACATGGAGCATCAGGGCCTGGGGAAGAGCCTGGGCCATTGGCCTGTCCTCACAGAGTGGAAGGGCTTGGAAGAGACCTGGGGATCAAGTCCCATTTCCCTGCCTAGGCAGAGTCTCCTAGGGCAGGCCAGGCAGGGTTTGAGTGTCTCCAGAGATGGAGACTCCAGCACCTCTCTGGGCAGCCTGCTCTAGAGCTCTGTTACCCTTAAATTAAACAATTCCCTTCTCATGTCCAGATGGAACTTGCTCTGTTCAAGTTTGTGTCCTGTCCCTGGGCAGCACTGACCCTGGCCCCATCCTCCTGTCACCCACCCTTTATTTGTAAGCATTGAGATCCTCTCCCATCTCCTCTTGTCCAGACTAGAAGGCTCCAACTCTCTCAGTCACAAGAGAGCTCTTCCAGTCCCCTTAACATCTTTGTAGCCTTTTTTCTCTGCCCTCTCCAGCAAGTCCCTGCCCTTCTTGAACTGGGCACAGTACTGCAGATGTGGCCTGAGCAGTGCAGGAGGGGAACCTCCCTTGGCTTGCTGGCCACAGCATTGCTGCAGAGGCTACCTGAAGCCTTTGCTTTGACAAGTGTCAGCTTTAGCAAAGGAACTCTCTGAAACTTTTTCCTTGTTCTGAAACCTGTGGCCAGCAAATGATCATTGTTTTAGCCTGATCTTGGGAAACAGGAGCTGAGACAAAAAAAGGAGCTCCTTGAACTGCCCCACTCCCAGCAGCAGCAAGGAGCTTCAGAGCCTGTGCTGCCAAGAGGCTAAGCAGTCTTGGTCTGATCCCCTGGTGGCCTGTACCCTGCTTAGAATGAGTGAAGATCTTGCACAGGCTCCTCCCAGTGTCTGTTGTCCTCTGGCCTGTTTGGTTTGGGGGGTTTTGACCACAGAGGACCAAGACTGTTTCAGAGATCACAGTGGAATTGTTTTGGTTGGAATGACCTCCAGGGTCATTGAGTCCAACCAGCAATGTAAGACCACCATGGGCATTAACCCCCTGTCCCCAGCTGCCATAGCCACAGGTTCCTTGGACACCTCCAGGGATGGGGACTCCACCACCTCCCTGGGCAGCCTGTGCCAATCCCAGGCCACTCTTGCAGCACAGAAACATTTGTGTGTGCATGTTTGAAGGGGAGAGTTGGCTTTGGACTTCCAAAATGCAAGATCTAACTGAACCAGTTCAATATCAGCTCTAGTAAGATCAAGGAGTTAATGAAGTGCCTGATGATAGACTGCTTTTAAAATGTAAAGCAGAGGATAAACAGGAGAGGGAAGCAGATGTAGAATTCAGTGTCTTGTGCTAGTGAGGGAACATCTTGCCTGTGGGGTTAGGCAGTAAAGCATTTGGGCTGCTTCTGCTGCTGAAACTTAAGTCTGGAGTCCTGCTCTGCACATAAACTACATCAAACTTAGTGAAATGTTTGAGCTTTTAGCAGCAGTGTTAAGAGAATGTTGAGAGTGTGATAAATTTGGCCAGCATTAGGTAAATAAAGGTTGGGTTCCACTTCCATTTATGTAGCAAGCAGCAACTTGAGAGTGTCCTCAGGTGAATAAAGTTTCAGAGGGCTGAATGGGACTCTTTAGGACTGAGCCCTGGCTGCAGACTAAATATTTGTGGGTAGGGTTTCTTAATGATAGCAGGTCACTGCCAGGGCAGAATAAATTGTCCCAGTGTCAACAATCAGTTTAGAAAGTGCAGTAGAAGCTGCACTAAATATTTTGGGCTTCAGATGCCCAATGTAAACAAGTCAGCATCTGTGAAAGTCCCCAGATACAGAGCTAAAGCCAGAGCCTCTCAAAAGCACAGGGTGGGACTTACATCCAGCACAAAACACATCATGATTGTGACTTCTGGAGGAGCTGATGGCACCAAGGGAGGTGCTCACAGTAAATGTGCCCTCAGCTGCTTGCCTCTGCCCCATTATGCCTTGCTGGGGGTGCCAGGGACAGCTGAGAGCAGAGCTGTGAGCTGTGCTGTAGAAGACTCAAGCCACGGAAGGTTTATTTCTGTCCTACCTGCAGTGATTGGGCTGCTGATTGCCAGCTGGGTGTGAGCCAGCCTGTGTGCACAGCTGGCCAAGGCCAGCAGCAGCCTGGCCTGCAGCAGCCAGCCTGTGGCCCGCAGGAGCAGGGCAGAGCTTGCCCTCCTGTGCTCAGCACTGTTCTCTTTTGGGGCCCTCACTCCAAGAAGGACATTGAGGAGATGGAGCAGCTCCAGAGAAGGGCAACAAAGCTGCTGTAGAGTCTGGAGAACAGGGCTGGGGAGGAGCAGCTGAGGGAGCTGGGGGTGGTCAGCCTGGAGAAGAGGAGGCTGAGGGAGGCCTCATTGCTCTCTGCAGCTCCTTGAGAGGAGGTTGGAGCCAGGTGGGGGTTGGTGTCTTCCCCTAAGAGATAGGACAAGAGGAAATGGCCTCAGGTTTCCCCAGGGGAGCTTTAGGTTGGACATTGGAAGAAACTTCTTCACTGGAAAGGGTTCTGAAAGACTGACACAGGCTGCCCAGGGAGGAGCTTGAAGCCTCATCCCTGGAGGGGTTTAAAAGCTGCAGAGATGTGGTGCTGAGTTTGGTGGCTCAGCACCAGCCATGGCAGAGTCAGAGTGGTTGGACTTGATGATCTCTAAGGTCTCTTCCAAGCAAAACAATTCTGTCACCCCAAATGCTGCAGCCTTCAAGTGAGAAATGAAGGCAAAAGGGATTCTTGAACTCTTGGTGCTAGGTCACAGCTGGTGCTGGGTAACTGCTTGCAGGCTGCTGCCTTTTGTACTCACTCAACTCTTCCTCCTTTTTCAGTCTGCTTTACAAGAACTTGAAGAACTGAAACAGATTGTTCCCAAAGAGTCTCTTGTTTACTTTTTAATAGGAAAGGTAGGTAAAGCCCAGCCCTGCTCCCCAGCTCTGTGCCTTCCTCCATGCCACAAACGTTTGCCTGTCACCGAACTGCTTCCATTTGGAGCAGTATCCCAAACATCCCTAAAGCTTCAAATAGAGCCAAAGCAAAACCTGCTCACTGCTGGATTTACAGCACCCTGCTGCAGAGTTAAATTCATCTCTCACTATCCACCTCCTGATGGTTTTGAAGCTGGCAGCTGCTGGTTTGGTTTATTTCTGTGGGAATCTCTTGCTCCCTCTTCCTGCACATTTGCTGCTTCCCAGGGGATTCTCGTGGCAAAGTTTGGGCTGTTTGTGTCCAAACCATCAAGTAACAACTTCAGACAAATGTAGCCCTTTTCTGCCTTTGTTTTAGGTCTATAAAAAACTGGGTCAGACACATTTGGCCCTAATGAATTTCTCATGGGCAATGGACTTAGATCCCAAAGGAGCCAATAACCAGATCAAAGAGGCCATTGACAAACGCTACCTGCCGGATGATGAGGAACCAATAACTCAAGAAGAGCAAATCAGTGAATGTTATCCCTATGAATCAGGTTTGTACTTCCAACCCTCTCTCCCTCAAGGATCTTCCACTTAGGTGGCAGGAAGAATCCCAGGTCTAAGGAGCAAAGCCTGCAGCTCAGCCTTGCTGCTTGGCAGGAGAGCTCCAGAGGCTCTTCAGGATTCATTCATGCTTCCTGCAGTGGGCATGAAACCAGGGATTGTGAGCCCCCTTCAGAAGCTGTAGATGGAGTAGACTGGAGACTGGAACTGGAGCAGCTCTGCTCTGAGGACAGGCTGAGGGAGCTGAGGGTGTTCAGCCTGGAGAAGGCTCCAGGGGAGACCTTAAAGCTGCCTGCCAGTGCCTGAAGGGGCTGTGAGAAGGCTGCAGAGGGACTGTTTGCAAAGCCTGCAGGGACAGGATGAGAGGCAATGGTTTGAAGTGGGAGAAGAGGTTTAGATTGGATGTTAGGAACAAGTTCTGCACCATCAGGCTGCTGGAACACTGCAACAGGTTGCCCAGGGAGGTGGTTGAGGCTTTATTCCTGGAGATGTTCAAGGTCAGGCTTGACAAGGCTCTGAGCAACCTGCTCTGGTGGAGGATGTCCCTGCTGACTGCAGAGGAGTTGGACTGCATGACCTTTGCAGGTCTCTGCCAACCCCAGGCAGTCTGGGACTCTGTAATCTCTACTTAAATTTCATACAGCTCACAGCTGGCTAACAGCATCCCAAGAGGCCCAGGTGTTCCCAGAGCTGCAGCTCTTCCCTCACAGAAACATCCAGTCCTTTCAGGGTGACACAGCTGCAGCTGAGATTGCCCTTGGGGCTTTGTCAGAAACCACCTGGGGCTGGCTAAAGACATGCTTAGTCTGCTCAGTGTAATGGCAGCTGTTGGTGGAAGCCATGGGAGCAGTTTCTTTTGAATCAATCACCTACTGCAGAGTAACCCACAGAAAGAATCACAGAATGGCTCAGGTTGGAAGTGACCTCAGAGATCATCTCCTCCAACCTCCCTGCCATGGGCAGGGCCTTGCAGCTGGACTGAGACACTCAAGCCCTCATCCAGCCTGGTACTGAACCCCCCCAGGGAGGAGGCAGCCACAGCCTCCCTGGGCAGCCTGTGCCAGGCTCTCACCACCCTCATACTGCAGAACTTCTTCCTCAGCTCCACTCTAACCCTGCTCTGCCTCAGCTTCAAACCATTCTCCCTTGGCCTGTCTCTAGACCCCCTTAGAAAAGTCTCTCTGCAGCCTTCCTGCAGGAGCCCACAAAGGCCTGGCACAGATTTCTCCTCCTCCAGTTATGAGCTTGAATTCCATGAAACTTGGATACTCATAAATCCCTCTGCTGCAGTGCCAGAAAACAAACACTAATAAACAACTCAATGCTCTTCCTCCAAAGGAGAAGTTGAGGAGGTTTTGGTGAGCAGCTGCATGCTGTGTTCTGCAGCTCTAATCTGCCACTGAAGAGCCTGGCACTGTTCTTGCTGTAGGTCACATTGGCTTTGGCTTTTGGTCCTCTGTCCTGTGTGCTTTTAGTACTGCAAACTGGTCCTGTACCTCCCGAAGTTACCAAGAGTTTTTCTTTCCCTGCTGTTGTAGTTGAGCCAACTTAGAGCCCCGGGGGCTGAGCAGGCTTCTGACCAGAAGATGGAGACAGAGCACTGGAAGTGCTTAGCAACACCTAAGCAGTACCAAAAAATCAGAGCTGGCCCCCAAAAGCCAACCAAATAAACCCAACCTAAAAGGGCAAGGGGCAACAACTGAATCTGTCCAGTGACTGTAAAGCAAAGAACACAGCCTCAGGCTGTCAGCAGTTCCCTTTCATAGGATCAGAGAAGGGTTTGGATTGGAAGGGACCCCAAAGATCATCCAGTTCCAACCCCTGCCATGGGCAGGGACACCTCCCACCAGCACAGGTTGCTCAGGGCTTTGTCCAGCCTGATCTTAAACACTTCCAGGGGTGAGGCATCCACAGCTTCTCTGGGCAGCCTGTGCCACCCTCACTGTACAGATCTTCTGCCTGGTGTCCAACCTGATCTGCCCTGCTCCAGTTTCAGTCCATTGTCCCTTGCCCTGTCACTACAAGCCCCTACTCAGTCCCTGCCCAGCTCTCCTGGAGCCCCTTTAGGTACTGGAAGGCCTCTGGAATGTAGGAGAACTTTCCACTGAACCAACTTGCTCAAGGCCCTGTGTAACCTGAGCTTGACAGCTGCAGGGAGGAGGCAAAGCAAGTGGCCACAGTGCAGTGGGTGACTGGTGGGAGCACTCCAGGCAGCTGGTGTGTTTTGAAGGAGCTGGGATGGTTACATTGCTCCACTGGCAGTTTTGGAACCCTCCAGATCAATCCCTGCTGGAGCAGATGTTGGACATTTCAGATGCTTAGCAGAGGATTTTGGAGCAGAGCTAGAAGTGAGTAGATTCAGATTGGATGTTAGGAAGAAGCTCTTCACCATGAGAGTGCTGATACACTGGAACAGGTTGCCCAGGGAGGTGGTGGAAGCTCATCCCTGGAGGTGTTTGAGGCCAGGCTGGATGAGGCTCTGGACAGCCTGATGTGGTGTGAGGTGTCCCTGGGCATGGCAGGGGGTTGGAGCTGGATGCTCCTTGTGGTCCCTTCAGCCCTGACAATTCTGTGAGATCCTGAGGGGGCTCTGGAGGCCTGGGCAGGGCTGCTCTGGCTGCTGGTGGTGAGCAGAGCACCACAGGTCCCTCCTGCCTGCTCAGCACAGGCTCCTTCCAGCTGTTCCATGGTGGCTGCAGCAGTCTGTCGAACGTGTGAGCTCCTGGAGGAATTCATTTGTAAGCCAGCAGGGCCTTAGAAGGAGCAATGCAGGTGGCTTTGGAGTGGTCAGAAGGGAAGCCCAAGCAGGTTGCTGGAGTTGGTCTGGGGGAAGCTCTGTGGGGTTTGACTGCTTTGTGTCTCTCTCCCCTCAAGTGGGCACAGACGAGTCCCAGGAGAGCAGCATGACGGACGCGGACGACACGCAGCTGCACGCCGTGGAGAGTGATGAGTTCTAACAAGGCAGTGTCTGAGCTGCAGCTGTGCCTGGTACTGTTGTGTTCTCCCCTTCCTCCGCACCCTGGGTCTTCATCACTGAGCCAGCACTGTCATTACTCTCCACTGCCACCACCACCCAGTGCACTGCTCAGACTTGAGCTGGACACCAGAGTTAATGGCAGTGCACAACATTCAGCTGCTACCCAGTCTGACCAGGTGGCTCTTACACATCTATGAGGAGGAAATGCTTTGGGTTTGGTTGTTTGTTGTTTTTTATTCCTTTTTTGGTTTGTTTTTTTGTTTTGTTTTGTTTTGTTTTGTTTTTGGTTTGGGTTTTTTTTGACTCTCCTTTTGCTGGGGAAAAAAAAAAAAAAAAAGAGGAAAGAGAAAAAAAATATCATGGAAGAAAGACTTGTGGTTTGGTGCCAGGAAGCCAGTAGAAGTGGGGATAGTCCTAATGAAGCAGTCTTGGTCTTTTTTTTTCTTCAGAAATGTGTCTTGGTTTGGTTCTTTCCTTGGTGAGCAGAGTGCTGAACCTCATTTCCAACTTCTCCAAGGACAGTGTTGACAAATGCAGGCTGTGTAAAAGACTTTGTTTTGCATATTGTAGTGTAACTTAAATGCCAGGGAATGTAAATGACCTTCAAAGCTGCAGTGTCTCCAGTGAGCAAAGCCCCTGCAGGTGCTGGGACAATGCCTGGGGTGCAGCCTGGCGGGAGGGGGAAAAAAATCACATTGCAGAATCAAAGCTTTTCATGAAGTGCTTTCATGTCCTAACCAGGAATTAATTTATTCACCTAGTTTCTGAAAGGTCAGTGTTTACTTTGTACTTCAGAGAAACAACTCAGCACCACCTTGCTTCCTTTTTGGGTTTGTTTTGGTTTTGTTGTGGGTTTTTTTTTCCTTCACGTCCCCTTTTGACCTGTTCTTCCCCCCCCCACCCCCAAGGAATAAAACTTAATAAAGGGCAAAAATCAAGAGAGAAACACAGGTGCAATTGTCATGTGCAAACATCCAAGCCCCTAAGCCAGGGTGACTGCATGTTTTGAAGCAGACAGACTGGGAAGACCATGGAAGCCTTAATGCAATCAGAACCTTAGCCAAGCGCGGGAGAGTTTTTAAGCCTCTTTCACGGAGCGTGGTCCAAGCAGGCTGCAGAAACGTGCAATGACCTCTCCTCTCCCCTCCCTTTAAGTTGTTCTTTACGATTCTCACTCTAGGGACACTTTCCTCTTCTCCAAGAGGCTGCTTCTGTGAGAAGAGACCTCTCCACCCACCTTCTCGAGTCCAAGATGCTCTCTGTCTGTAGCACTCTGCAGCAGCAGTTGTGCCCTCACGCGGTGGCCATAACCTGTACGATAGCAGCAGTTTTAAAGAGCAATTGATGCATCCTAATAAATTGGGAATGAGATGAATTTCATAGCAACATCCTAGTTGTGATCAGTCTTAATGCTTCAGACTTGCTTTTTCTTCCTTTGGTTTGTTTTTTTAATATGTTGGGGGGGGGGTTGGGGGCCT
>VWYK01089651.1:0-30838 GCA_013399775.1 Semnornis frantzii
CCACCCCTCAGCTATTTATAGACTCTTGTCATCGGTAAGTGTCCTACTACAGATCACTAATGTGTCAGAGCTATATTCATTCTACTGTTTCGGAAGAGCTCTCTAACAGACTCTTTCTTTTCCCAGCCTCCCTCACAATTAGCACACATTTTTTTTCCAAACAACCTCTTTATTATTCAAAAGGCAATAAGCTGCTTATTAATCCATCTCATTAATTACTCTCCTAGAACTCCAGTCAAGTGTGTTCATGTTTTCTAGCACACCACTTCACATTTAAGACTAGTGCTGGAAAATAGGTACAGAGGTTCCAAGTTCAGACCTCTGAGCCTGATTCATATATCTAATATCAATTCTGTGTCAGGTCAGTTCTTATACATGTCTGAGATTAACAAGGATTGTTTTGACCCTCTTATCCACATCTCCCTTAAAGGGGCACAATCCTCCCTATAAATCTGACTGAAAAGCAGGAAGATGTGGATGAAGGGCAAAAAAAATGCAGAGTTTCTGAAGTCAGATGGGACTTAAACTTTTAAATCACTAGAAAGCTCTTGAAAAGTTTCTTGTATCACTATCTGGACTGATTAAAAATTATCTTTTAAATACCTTTTCAGGCTTGAAAAAGGCCTCTCCTTACTCAAAGGAAAAAATAAAAGGATTAAAGTCCTTATCTTGCCTTTTTCAACTTCTCAGCTTTCACACTGATTAAATTGTTCAGTAAACCACATTCTCTGAAGAAGCCAAAGGGTGTGGCTGGATGTAAGCCTGGTAGGACCACACCAAGTTCCATTAAAGCCAGTGGAGGAATTTCTATTGACTACAATAGGATTTGGATGGTCCCACAAAGGAGTTGCTACATACCTGTTAGAGTTGACGTCCCTGCCCATCTGCTGGCAAGGAGTGTGCATGCACTGTGAGTATAGATGGTAGAGATGTGGAAGAGGGAGTGGATGATGTCTCTCCTCTTCACAAGGCAGGTTAGCCTGACTCAGTTATTTCATCCCAGTTTCAGCAGTAATAATGAAGCAACCTGCAGAAGGAGCTCATGAGAGCAGGTTGTAACAAAGGCGCTTCTTTTTTTTTTTTTCCCCTTTCTTTCTCCAGGGAGACCGAGGAGAAGCTTCCTAAGGCAGAAGATGACTTTGTTGAATTCTTGAAGCTTTCGAGACTGTTTTGCACATGGATCATCCTCAATGTGAAGTGTTTGGTGCCCTCCATAGAAGAGGGTAGTGTATGGCGATTGGTCTCCCAGCACCTGCCAGGGTAAAATAATCCAGAAGGAACATGAACAAATAAAATACAGCTCCCTGGTCCTGATAGAACATGGCTTTCTCATGCTCTCCCTACTTTATCTCTTCCAGTCTTCTTTTAACACCATTCTGACATAGCTCCACAATTATTTGCAGACCTCCAAGCTTCTTTTCTTTCTTTCTCAGCAAATACTTTTTTTTCCATCATCACCTTCCCATGTTTTTACCAAGAAAAGCCTTTGGCTCCAAGCCACTGCTTATGCTCAAATGGCAGAGGTGTGACTACTCTCTTCTTGAAGTCCATCCTCAGCTGTTTGCCACCAACTCAAGGGCAGGAATCCAGCCAAGCAGACATAGATCTGCATGCAGGGAAATGTCCTATGGGAGAAGGGACAGCAATATTCCTCCATGCTTGTATCACATGTGCCCAACCCTTACAGTGAATAAGGATATTACTGGCTAAGTTGCAACTATAGCAGTCCACACAACCCTGGGTAGGAAATTAATTTCTAAAGGAGTATGAGTTTGGGTTAAAGTCCTGGCTCCTTTGAATTGGGTGATGCTGATGCTTAAAGAAAAATGTGGCAAATAAACACCAAGAAGATATTTATAGGCAGAGCTTTTCGAAGCAGGATTCACCTATGTGCTCAATTGCATTTTCAAGTCTGAAGGGTGCCATTTTCTCTGCATGTGATTTTTGTGTTGCTAGTTTGAGATGACAGAAGATGGATTTTTTCACTCCACATGATAGACTATAGCAGGAATGGAAAAATCCAGTTGTCTGCAGACTGTGAACTCAGAATCAACACCTTCTGGGTGAGTTTTCAAGACATAATCACAAAGGAGAGACCACTTCGGCAGCATTTCCCCTGCTTGGGCTTTCATCTTTCCTACCTATCACAGTGGTCTTAAACGAATTGGGCTGCTCTCCACAGGTGACTCATTAGCCCAAGTAGTTTCAATGTTCTTTGCTGTGGCTTTATTGAAGTCAGATCAAGCAGCATCACCCTCAGTGCTAGGATTTTACTTTTATCATTTCACCTCATGCCACAAAACTCCTTCCCTGCTGCTTAGAAAGTATATTCTTTGGCTTGAACCCCTGTAACCACCTTCCTCATCTCTGATGTGTTATAAACAGAGCACCCAGCTCCAGCCAGGTCCAGCTCCAGTTAGCTTGATCTAAGCTTTATTTTATGAGGAAAGCCTTGTGCTGTGATGGTGGCTTCAGGAGACTGTCAGGCGGCTTTAGGGGAAACAAACAAACAAGAAGGCTCAAGCTGTAAATCTGAGGTGAGGAAGGAACCCTCCTCTGGTCCCTTGCTCCTGCTGCTCTCAGTGCATCACTTCAGATTATTTTTGAGCAGTGAAAATAGCTGCAACTGCAAGTTGCTGCTTGCCAGAGCCTAATATTTCTTCTACCTGTTCAGGCACCCCATATAACAAGAAAGTGCTGATGGCAGCATGACAAACCTCTCTCCAGAGCTGATGCTATGTGGTCATGTCTGCAGCTGAAGCATCATCACAGCCTCACCAGCGGGTTGGTTCTTGTTGATGCTATGTTTTAAAGTATAATGGGGTGCAATGGAGATTTTGAGGCATAGGATGTTCCACGGAAACATGAGGAGGATTCTTTTCACTGTGAGGGTGACAGAACCTCGCCCTGCTGCCCAGGGTGGGTTGTGGAGTCTCCCTCTCTGGAGATATTCAAGACCTGCCTGGATGTGTTTCTGTGTGATCTGGTATAGGTGATCTTGGTTTGGTATGGGGGTTGGATGGACAATCTTTCCAGGTCCCTTCCAGTGCCTAACCCTCTGTGATTCTGTGAGATGTCACAGCATGAAATATGAAAGTGAAGAGCAAGGTTATTCTGACTGTGAGGTGAGACTACTTTTTGCTGAGTACCTGCAGTGTACCATTTTGTTTCATTCAGCTACCCGTAGTTTATTAGGTAAGAAAAGTGTACTATGACATAGGCTTTTCTACATGAACCCACTGGTATTTTCTCCAGTTCTCATACAACCACTTCTGGGATGGAGGTTGAGGTTGATTTTTTGTTGGTGGTGAATGGCATTAGAGGGGGAATCTCAGTTTATGGCCTTAGTAATAAAAGCCATGGCTGATATTTATCCAGAGGTTTCTGTGTGCTTATCAACATCGATAAACAGTGACAGTCACTCCCCAGTGATGCACCTACAGAGATTGCTCAGGATATGGAAGCTGATGGCTTAACTACATCCTGACTGTTCCTCTTCCAGGAAACACCCAGCAGGGTAGTCAAGCTGTCCAGAGATTTAATTGCTTCTAAACCTTCATATTTACTGCTGCAACGCTGTAACAGCCACGGATTATTATATTTTTTAAAAACTATTTCATGTGTTCTCATCACCTTTGTCTTCTCCAGGCAGCATTCTGGCAGTGTGGCCAGATTTCTCCGTCACCACAAGCAAGACAAGTTTCGCTCATTAACCAGTCCTTAGCATCTCTCTTGGCTTCTTCCCTCGGGGCAACCATGTGGCAGCCTGGGATATGGCTGGGATGTTCCTTCTAGGAGCTGATAGTAATCATGGTCTTTGTCTCCCCATCCTCTCCCTCCTGTGAGTCATTAGGATTCACTCCCTGTCCTTTATCTCCTTACTCCTGAGCCATTTGACGGTAATCCTGTTGCTTGTCTTTCTGCTCTCAGTATTTAATGGCCCCAGTTTTCCTTGGGTCCCTTGTTCTAGCTTGTCCTTTGTTTGCCCAGACTGAATCCCTGAGGAGCTAGCTGCACACGGATTGCCAGAGATGGTGACAGCCTGCTAAACTGAAGATTTTCTCTGGCCTGCGAAGCCAGGAGCAATTCAGCAAAAACTTCTTACTGCTCTGCTTTGCTCCAGTTCTCATCTGTCCACTGCTTGGGAGCCTCCCTACCACAGCAGATAGTGGCGGACCAGAATGGGTCCTTTTCTCCAAATCTTGCAGGGTGACCATCAGAATGGCAATGGCAGTAGGAAACACTCCCATTTCCACCAAAATCGAAAATTTTGGATGGAAGAAAGAAACACAAAACCAACCCCCAACAGTGTTCCATTCTGCACAGCAACAAAGGGCACACTAAGCAATTACCTGCCTGTAAAGCAGGTTTAAATGCCCAGGTTTATGAGGGAATAGTTCGGTATTAGCATTGGTTTGCACCAGTAGAACTGCAGGCCCATGCACATTAATCACTCTAATTTTATACAGCTGCATTATTTTCACACTTTATGGTGACACCATCTCATTTATGAAGTACACACAGCAGTTACACATATGGCTGTATTATTTTCAGCACTTCCAAGTGCAATTAGTAATTTCATAGAGCTAGCACTGACAAAACTACACAGAATCACAGAACCATTCAGGTTGGAAAAGACCCTCAGGATCACCAGGTCCAACTGATAACCCTGCTCTACAAGGTGCACCCTAAACCATATCCCCAAGCATCACATCCAGACGACTTTTAGACACATCTAGGGTTAGGGACTCCACCACCCTAGACAGCCCATTCCAATGCCTGACCACTCTTGCTGGGAAAAAGTGTTTCCTAATGTCCAGTCTAAACCTACCCAGCGGCAGCTTGAGGCCATTCCCTCTTGTTCTATCACTAATTACCTGTGAGAAGAGATCAGCACCAACCTCTCCACAATGTCCTTTCAGGTAGCTGTAGACAGTGATGAGGTCTCCCCTCAGTCTCCTCTTTCAAACTCAACAGCCTCAGCTCCTTCAGTCACACCTCATAAGATTTATTGTCCAGGACCTTCCCCCGGCTTCCTTGCCCTCCGCCCTCCTCTGTACTTGCTCCAGCACCTCCACATCCCTCTTGTAATGAGGTGCCCAAATTTGAACACAATACTCAAGGTGTGGCTTCACCAGAGCAGGGTACAAGGGGACAGTCAGCTCCTTACTCCTGCTGGACACAGCATTTCTAATCCAAGCCAGGATGCCATTGGCTTTCTTTGCCATCTGGGCACACTGCTTGCTTATATTCAGTTGCTTGTCAATTACAACCCCCAGGTCCCTTTCGGCGAGACAGCTTTCCCACCACACTGCCCCAGGCCTGTAGCGTTGCTTGGGGTTGTTGTGGTCCAAGTGCAAGATCTGGTATTTGGCCTTGTTGAAGGTAATCTATCCAATCTATCCAAGCCCCTCTGCAGAGCCTCCCTCTGATCATCCTCATGATGATCAACACTGGCACCTAAGCTGGTGTCATCTGCAAACTTACTGCTGATACACTCTGTGTCTCCATCAAGGTCATCAGTAAAGATGTAAAACAGAAGTGGTCCCAACAATGAGCCCTGGGCGACACCACTTGTGCCCAGCCACCAGCTGGATTTAACTCCACTGACCACCACCCTTTGTGCCCTTTTGCCCAGTCAGTGCTTTATCCAGCAGAGCCTGTGCAATGGAGCAGCACCATATTCCAGCTGTCCCAAATCAAGAGGGACATAGACATGTTTATATAGTAAGTACATAGCAGTTTGTGTGCTTAAATTTGGGTATTTGGTCCTAGAATGTTACCAGATAAGTCAGATGAAATTGCCCATCACTGACTCCTTCTCAGTGATTGTGGCTCCAGCTCTTCCATTGTAGTTCAGGTGAAGAGAGACTGAGAGCCCTGGAGCTTTTTAGTCTGGAGAAAACTGAGAGGGGATCTGATCAATGTCTATAAGTATCTGAGGGTTGGGTGTCAAGTGGATGGGGTCAATCTCATTTTGGTGGTGAGCAGCAATAAGCCAAGGAGCAACAGCTACAGACTGGAACATAGAAGATTTCACCTCAGCATGAGAGACAACTTTACATTGAAGGTGACAGAGCACTGGAACAGGCTGTTTCATTCCTTAACTTCCAGCTGGCTGAGTTAGTCTGATTAATCTACTGTGTGTGGGGAAACTCTCAAACCACAACTCCCAGAGAGATTGTGGAGTCTCCCCTGGAGACTTTAAAAACCCACCTGGATGCATTCTAGTGTTGACAGAGCTGCCCTGAGTGATCCTGTCTTGGCAGGGTGTTTGGACTAGATCTCTGGAGGTCCCTTCCAACCTCTAATATTCTGTGATCATGGGTCAAAGAAACACTGCTTCCTCCCTGCCCAGAGCCATTATGGGACAAAACACCAATCTGAGCAAACAGGTCTTCTATTCACAGACTAGGGCACGAAAGTAGTCTTTTGAGATATCTCTGGCCATAATGCATCTTTTGAGTCATTTACCATACTGTAAGTGACTCTCCCAATTAAAGATCAGTTTTCTAGGAAAAGAAGAATGCTGCTAAGTGGGCAGGTGGAGAAAAATGATACAAATTTCGTGGGCAACTGTGCTTGCCAAAGAGACATGCCAGTTTTCAGGTCTCAAATTTATTCCTGGTGCAGCAGTCATTAGGGAGGGTAAAAGCACAGCAATAACAAGAGGCATTATCTAGTGCTAAGAGAACAGATTTAGAGCTCTGCTGTAGTCAGCTTCGGTACTGACTCTAACCAGCATTTGCATGCTAGCAGTTTTAGCCAAGAAGCAGCTCCTATTCAAAGCTGTGAGAAGAAGCAGTTTGCCCTTGTTTCATCCCAGGGGCCTGAAGCACTTCTCAAATCTCGACTTTTCATGCAGGTGGTGAGCAGTAGGAAACTGAAAATCAAGTTTTCAGTGCTCCAGTTTTGCAGTATGCAAGCCAGGGAGAATAAAAGCTACCTCCTGCTGCATTCGAAAACTTGGTTAAATTCTTCTAAGCTTTCTTCAACCCTTGTGAGCAAAGTACTACTGGGGCATGAAGCACAGCAAGGTTCCCCTCAGCTCCCGTGGCTGGTCCTGAGACCATGAGAAGGTGGAGCAGGCGCCAGGCCCCAAATCCAAATTAACAGACGCTTGTGGTAGTATCATCTTCCTCCTTGCTCCACCAAAGAATGGAATTATCACCACCAGTGATAAAATCCTACAAGCAGGAAATGGAGGCCTGCTGGGGGACTATGGTGCCTTTGGGCACATTTCCCTTCCCATCCTGACAAAGCCTGGCATAGAGTCAGCCTCTGACACATAGGGCAAAGTATACCTTTTTTGCTCTATTTTTTTTTGGCAGTCATTGTTAGTTTGGCTTGCTTTCCCCTGCAATAATGTTGACAAACACATTGCTCACAGTACTTGGGCAGCAGCATTTCAGCCAGTCCATTCGGGCAATTTATGTTTCATTATTTGCAGTCAGCACTGCACCACTCGGGCAATGGGCTGAGCAGGAATTTGTACCTAAAACCTTCCAGGACATGCTATTCTCTATTTTATAACTTCAAGTGGAAACTTCCAGTGCAGGGCTAAACCCTTTCCACCTTCTCTGTCTTCTTCCAGCCACATGGTTTCTGTGTGGGGTTGGCATTTCACTCCTTTGGTCCTGATTCGTCTTTCTTTTGCCTGTCTTGTCTGGCCTTTCAGAAGTTTTTACCAGGTTTTCTTTTTATGGTGTTTTAACAATTGTCTTACCTCATCAGGAGCAGCTGCTTCATGCCACTTTGATTTTTTTTTTTTTTTTTTAAGTAATTAACGTGTTTTGACTTGAGACAGAGTGGGAACATTGCCCCTCGCAGACATTGCACCTGAAAGTTCATGTCCCCAGTTTCACAGCAGAAATAAAGGTATTAAACCCCAGCACCACACTATGGTTATGTGGTTTTCCAGGCTTAAATTGGTGTGTTTCCTTCCTCTTCTGCTTAATGACTCATTTCCTTAAACCTAATTTGAGCTTGTTATTGAGTTGTAGCCTCAGACAATGCATCAGTAGTGTCCCTAATAGCCATGGATCCGGCAGGAAAAGAAGTAGCAGCAAAAAGAGGAAAGGCTTTCATTACTTTCACAGGAGATTATAAATTATTATTTTCTGATGGGTGACCAGGAGGAACAAGAATAGATAGGACAGCCATGGAGCAGGCCACATATTTCATCCAGGAGGAACCTTATCTATCACTTCAGTGTCCAAGCATGCCTTATAAATCCCACAGAAGTAATGACCTGGATTCATGGAATTTTCAGCAGTTTTCTCTTACAGCTGAGCATATCTACAGATCCTTGATAAAAGAAGAACTGAAGCCAAGACTGCCTTTTTTTTTTTCCCCAGATCCTGAGGGGAAAATGAGAGAAAGCCACTTTTCTCCCTTACCTTAAACTTTTTGAGGAGCTTTCTGCTATTCATCATGTTTGGATCCCGCTGGACACGTTACTTAAATGGAGTTCCTCTAAGTTTTTTTAAAGAAAGGGTTAAACACTTCTGTTTCTAACCCACCAGAGCACCAGTTTCAAAGGCAAATGTGGTCTTGCTTTTCCATGCTCAGGCGGATATTTGCTCTGAGAGATGCCTTTGAGTGTAAATACCAAGGATATTGCAAATGTTCTTGATTCAAAACCACTTTAAAGGCAGCAGCTGTCTGGCTCCTTTATATCTGGTCCATGATTAAAGACTTTTTTTGGTTGTTGTTGTTAAATGCTTGCTCCTGGCTCCCTTTTAGCAAGTTAAGAGACATGTCCAATGAAAAGCACTGTTATAGGAGTGGCTGGCTATTCGCTGTTAGCTGGGCTTTACCCAAGCCTCCAATAACTTGAGCACAATTTTCTGTCTGTTAAGTGCACCCATTTAGATATCTAACTATATGATCTGCAAGAAAATGCTGCAGCTTCTCTGTTATGCCCACACTTGAGCACGTATTTAATATTAAACTGCATGCACCCTATTTGATACTGACTTATAATTGCACCTAAACTGTCAAAATGCAGCCTTTGATCATGGATGAGTTTCAAGCCCTTGCTTGCAATTAAGGAAGATGTTATGGGGAGCATCAGGTTGCATTTGGAGTGAGAGTAAAGGAAGTCAAAGGGCACAAGTGTTCTAGCAGTACAAAATACCTGGGTTCCACCCTCCCAGCTTCAATAAACTGTGGGTATGCACTGCCATGAAATAATGCTGGCTCAATGTAGCCTACACTCAGACGCGGCAGCTTACAAGGTATCACCTTGTTCAGTATCAAACACATTCAAAAGTTGGTCAGACAAAGCTCCTCCCTGAGATGCAGTTTCATAGAGGCATTTCACAATCCAAACATCACTTCAGCACGAAGAGCAAGCTCTCGCAATCTTTCACTACAATCAAAAACCCCAGAAGTGGAGGTGAGGCCTGGCTGCGTGCTGCTGCTGGGTCTCCGCAGAACCATCTGGCTGGCTAGGGCAAGAGGCTCCTTCCCCTCGCCCTGCCTACCCAGTGCCAACCTCCCCAAAATGAGAGCCTCCTCACCCTGCCCACAATCTCTCTCGCGGGGATGGTCTTGGCCATCACACCTCGTTCATACCGTGGATTATTACCAGATGTTAAGTATAGCAGACAGCCCAAGTCACCCTAAGGCCATTGTAGGAGGGGTGCTCCAAACTCCCTTTCCCCTCTCTGTCAGCGAAGGTTTGCATGGGTGAAGACAAAGGCAGGGAATTGCTTTCCCCTCCCACTTCGGGCTTGAACAAGGCCTCTTCCTGCCGCTCCCAGACTGGTACTCACTGGTGGGAAAGCCTGAGCTAGAATCTGGGGTTGTGATTGGCTGAATTACTCATGCCCACTATATATTGGCACTGGGAAAGACTTTAAATAGAGTGACCATAAAGTGCACGCAGGTCCATTTTGATCCATTCAAGAGATTTGCCTGCAGCACCTGGACATGGCTTGTCCTCAGACCTGCGTATTCTGCTCCCTACCCCGATCTGGAGTAAGCCTGCCTCTGCCCTGAGCGGTCACTGTTGGCAGGAACATGCCGGCAGTGCCGCTGCCCCTGCGCTGCTAAGGCAGTGCCGCTGCATGAGAGCTGCCTCATGGAAGCGGTGTCTGGGGATGCTTTGACTTTGGCAGGTTCCATTCACACTGGATTGATGCCACATGGTTCCCAAATTGGATTATAACCCAGTTTCCAGAGGCTGCCCCAAAGGAGATCCAGGGATCAATCTCCAAATTCCTACTCTGCCGTCATGAGTAAATCCTGTGATCTCTCAGCTTTTCCCTAAGCCTCTGGCCTGCCTCAGATTTCTGAGTGGGGTAAAGCTGTTTTGTGGCTTAGTTTTTCCCATTTTCTGACTTTCCTAAATTACTACAGTTGCCCATAAACATCCTTGTTAAAATTGTCAACTGAATTAGAACCTGTCAATAAAATTCTGCTATTTCTGTATATGGCTTTAGGGCAGGGCTTTTCAGGAAAATAAAAAAAAAAAACCAACTGTATTTTTTACAATTCCTGCCTCATCAAATTATAGAATTCTGATTCTAAAGGTTTAGGTTGGAAGTGATCTCAAAGATCACCCAATTCTAACCTGCCACCATAGGCAGGGACACCTCCCACTAGAACAGGTCATTCAAAGCCTCATCTAACCTGGCCTTGAACACCTCCAGGGAGGGAGCAGCCACAACCTCCCAGGGCAACCTGTGCCAGTGTCTCACCACCCTCACTATAAAGAACTTCCTCCTAACATCCAGTTTAAATCTCCTTCCTCCAGTTTAAATCCATTACCCCTCGTCTTGTCATTACAATACCTTGTAAATAATCCCTCCCCAGCCTTCCTGTAGGCCCCCTTCAGATACTGGAAGGCAACTCTAAGGTCTCCTTGAAGCCTTCTCTTCTGCAGGTTGCAGAGCCCAAATTCTCTCAGCCTGTCCTCATAGGAGAGGTGCTCCAGCCCTCTGAGCATCTTTGTGGCCTCCTCTGGACTCGCTCCAACAGTTCAATGCCCTTCTTGTGTTGGGGGCTCCGGAACTGTACACAGTACGCTGGGTGGGGTCTCAGGAGAGCAGAGTAAAGTATTCCTAAATCACATAACTCATAAGGCTTCTCCAGGGCTTTTTTTCTGCACCCTAATGCTGGTTCTTCTGAAGAGTTCCCAGCCTCTTTGGCAGGTGATGTTTACTGCAGTACAGAACTTGGGCAGTTGGCTCTGCCTGCAATTCACCCAGCTGACACGAGTGAAAGCTCACCAGCTTCAGACAGAGCACTACCGGGTCCTTAGTAGCCAACTTAAGAAAGAAGCAGCAACAAAACAAAACAAAAGCATTTGGCTTCTGTGCCAGCAGAGGCCAGAGAGCTTGCCAGAGGATCTGCCTCAAGGAGCCCTGTATGGACAAATCAATCGTGGTACTTTACACCTGCAGCAGAATCTTCTCCCAGGTCTTCCTGACCCAGCCTCACTTCACTTTAGTAGTGGCTGGGCCAGTATAAACGAGAAGAGAATTTGGCCTTTGCTGCCAATTACATTTTTCACCTCTAACAGTTAACAGTAAGCAATGAGCTCACACTAAGGTCTGTGGTGGAAGCAAAGCGTTGCCATGCTATCTCTTTAGAGAAGCCAAAAAGGCTACATAACTTGCCTGAGGCCAGGGAACATCAAGGCCTGAGTGTTTATGAGTCCTGGGTTCAGAGCACTTTATCCCAAGGACAGGGTCTCAGTTCATTCTCAGTGTCTTTACACATAAATTCTGTGTGAAGAGACAGACTTTCTGATATGGTGTGGCCCAGTTTTCCAGGGAATGCTCTGATCCCAGGGCTTCAGGTCCAAACAACTAGTAGGAGAAAGCTTAAAAAAAAAAAAAAAAGAAGCCAAAAAAATTATTGTGTCTTTACAAGTCAGAGCCTGCTAAAGACTGATAAAACGCACAAGAAATACAGCACTATTTATTATTATTCTTGTCAGAAGAGACAGCATTATGTCAGGACCTTGGTAAGAAATTAGAAAAATTCATAGCAGTTTTGTCCAGCCCAGACAAAACGGCCTGGAGAAGGAGGCGGCTCAGCGGAGACCTTACTGCTTTCACTGCTTTGTACATCTACCTGAAGGGAGGTTGTAGCCAGGTGGCAGCTAGTCTCTTCTCCCAGGCAACCAGAGACAGAACAAGAAGACACAGTCTCTAGCTGCACCGAGGCAGGTTTAGGCTGGACATTAGGAAGTTCTTCACAGAGTAATTTGCATTCGAATGGACTGCCCAGAGAGGTGGGAGAGTCATCATCCTGGAGGTGTTCTTAAAAGGAGGATGGATGAGGCACTTAGTGTCATGGTTCAGTTAATTAAAAGGTGTTAGGCGATGGGTTGGACTCGATGATCTCAAAGGTCTTTTCCAGCCTGTTCAGTACTGTGATCCTAATAAAGTCTTCTTCTTTCTGGGGGCTGGGGTAAGGTGTTCTCAGGAGCCACTGTGTGCTAGCGAAACACTTCGCTGATGCAGTTTCCCGTAGTGGATTTGGCTGAAGGCCTCTGCACTTTTCTGTTGCCCTAAAGAAGAACCATTACCTAAAAGCCTGGCAATTCATACATCAAAGGATGCCCGGGGCTTTAGTTTTCCTAAATTGCTCCAAGTCACATTAAGGTAGATATTTTATAACAGTAAAAATCTACTTTGGAGTTGTTGAGCAAAGAAGTTAGGATTGAAAGAGAGGTTTAAATAAAAGGTTCACTGGGGAGGGGGGGAGGGAGGAAAAAGACATGTACAGAATATTTGTTCTTCAGGGCAGTTTTCCCTTTTGAGATCCTTCATGAGTTACTCTGATGATCAGCTTCTGGCTCATGTGGTCATTCTCAGGAAATTAAACACCATACCTCAAATTATTATTATTATCTTTTTTTTTTTAACTTTAACTTAAGGCATGCTTGTAAATCTAAGGCATTTTCACATTTCCTAATGAGCACCTCCTACAATTATCAAAATAAAATGTGCATATCTGTAAGCTAAATTTGCTCTTACACTGTTAACTCAGGTTTTATCTGGCTGTTGTTAGGGATGAGCACGTCACTGCTTGAAAGCCAGACATTTGGTACAGTATTGAGGAATTCATTAGTTCCTGAGCACCTGATCTGACCCATCATTAAATAAAAGGCTGGCTTTTCAAAGAAAAGCTCCTCAGCACTATCTGAAATTGCTCAAACCTCCTTTACAGTGTCTCAGACTGAGTCCATCACTGCAGAACTACCAATGGCTGAGTAAAATTGTAGCATGTGTCCTCTACAAGGACCCATTTTTCCAAACATCAGACCAGGTACGACCAGGTTTGACTGAATAGAATCATAGAATGCACTGGGTTGCAAGGGACCTCTTGAGGTCAGCTACTCCAACCCCCCTGCAATAAGCAGGGACATTCCCAACTGCATCGGGTTCTCAAGAGCCCCATCAAAGCTTGAATGTCTCCAGGGATGAGGCCTCCACCATCTCTGTGACCAACCTGTTCCACCCCTCTCATAGTAAAGAGTTTCTTCCTAATGTCCAATCTAAATCTACCCTGCTCTATTTTGAAACCATTGCCCTTTGTCCTATCAACACAAGCCTTTGTAAGTAGTTTCTCACCAGCTTTATTGCAGGCCCCCTTCAGGTACTGGAAGGCCACTATAAGGTCTCCCCAGAGCCTCATCTTCTCTGGGCTGAAGAGACTCAACTCTCTCAGTCTGTCCTTTTAAGAGAAGTGCTCTAGCTTTCAGATAATTTTTGTGGCCCTCTGGACCCTCTCCATCAGGTCCTTGCCTTTCCTGTATTGAGGATTCCATCGCTGGACATATCATTCACCAGAACAGAGTGGCTCATGTCCACCAGTAGCTCCAAGCCCTTTTAGGCTCAGCGTTCTCCTCATCTGTTGTTACTAATGTGCCAGTCTTGCTCATTACAGGGGTATACTTTCTTTAATTTTCCTTTTCTTGTCAACTTGCCCTTCTCATTATTCTTCCTATCCTTTGCCAAGTTCAGCTCCAGCTGTGCCTTGGCCTTCCTGACCTCATCCCTACACAACCAGGCAGCATCCCTATACTCTTCCCAAGATACCTGTCCCTGCTTGAACTGCCTGTGTGGTTCCTTCTTGTCTTTCAATTTGAATAGGATTAAAGAGACACTGTAGGGACAAACTTGGTTGAAAATACAAATAGTGTACAAACAAATGTGCACATAAATATCCATAAACCCCAAAATACTTCTAATGCTTGTGCTTCTTTTTCTCAAACCTATGAAGGAAACACTACAAAGGAAAAAGACTTTACAATTTGCCTTTTTGTCCTAGGGCCTGAAAGTAAAATTATTGGATTGAAAAAGAAGCCCGTGGCACCTCCTCAGAAAGAATGTGTATTATGTTGTTTACATCATGGCTCCTCAAGGCTGTTTCGAAGCTTACAAAATGGCTTTGAGTTGCCTCCTATCCCCAGCAGGACAGGATATAGTATATTGCTGTCAGGATGCACCAGGCTATGTACCATCAGCCAAAACTGTTCCCAGTTCTCTGAGTCAGCTCAGGCAGAAAATAAAAGCTAGTTTAAAGTTGCTTTAAACTAGTTCCTGCTAGGTCCCACTCCAGTAGTCATCAAAACAAGCAGGTCACCCATCTCTGATTAGTAACTACAGAGGGTCACCTTATTTTAGTGATCCTGGCAGGAAACTTGGAGAGCAGAGCTTTGAAAAGCAAAAGTGCCCATCAGACTTTATGAAAGGACTTTGTGTACATGTACATAGTACATGCTAAATTCCAGGAGGTTTACATCCTATCTTTGTATCTATGCAAGGGAACTAATTTGCCCCACAGAGGTCAAGTGCAGAGACATGCAATAAAATGCACCTGAAACCATGCAGATTTTCACAACCCTTTCTGCACAACAGAATTGCAGAATAAATCAGGTTGGAAAAGACTTTCAAGATCTTCGAGTCCAACCTATCACCCAACACCATCTCATCAACTAAATCATGGCACGAAGTGCCACATCCAGTCTCTTTTTAAACACTTCTAGGGACAGGCACTCCACCACCTCCCTGGGCAACCCATTCCAATGCAAATCACTCTTTCTGTGAAGAACTGCTTCCTAACATCCAGCCTAAACCTGCCCTGCTTGAGACTGCATCCCCTTGTTCTGTCACTGGATGCCTGGGAGAAGAGACCAGCCCCCAGCTGGCCACAACCTGCTTTTGGGTAGTTGTAGAGAATGATAAGGTCCTCCCTGAGCCTCCTCTTCTCCAGGCTCCCTCAGCCTCTCCTCACAGGGCTGTGCTCCAGCCCCCTCACCAGCCTTGTTGCCCTTCTCTGGACACATTTGAGCACCTCAACATCTTTCTTAAATTGGGGTGCACAGAACTGGACACAGTACTCAAGATGTGGCCTAACCAGTGCTAAGTAAACCTGTATGTTCATCTCTCCCCTGAAAACCTGCCTTCTAAAACAAACCTCCAGCAGTTTCCAAGAAGTAGTTTCAGCCCAGTGGAGAAACATGAGACTAAGAATCCATATCTGAACATGAAAACGATGCAAGGCTTTGATCCAGAAACATCTCTGGTAAATGCATGAGTAACAATTCTTGCAGTTCCCATATAGTTTGGAGAGGAAGGAGGTGTACTGTTTTCAGTCAGGAAATCAATCCATGGGGTCCTCTTTGGGGACAGGATTGCTTCTGTCCTGCATGGTGATAAATAGGTAGTCCCTCTCTTGTACAGCTGCCCCATCTATTTCTCTGCCTAGGTTTTCTGAAATGGGAGATCTTAGTTTAGGGTGACATTGGGACTGGTTCTATAAAAATGTTAAACCAAGGAACCAACTCCTTGCCCATGCAGGTAAAGCAAGTTTTATGGTACTTGGATGTTATTTAATTCAGCTCTCGATTAGGGACGGTCATGTTCTTGAACACGATTCATTTCTTTAAAGCATAGCTGAATAATGCAGTGTGTACTCCTTGGGGCATGTGTGTGTGTCCCCTAAATACTTCAGGAAGTCCTTTGTAACCTGGAATTGTTAGTTTGGAAAAACAAATGTAGTCCAGCATTGGAAATACAACTGTTTTGACCTACATACACACTTTGCTAGCTTTAGCTGACTTGAAATGGGTTATTACGGAAGACAGCAGGGATAAACTAAACAGTATTTCCCTTCTCCTCCCCCATCTCAAAGTAGAAATAACCTTAGGTTGAACCTTGCCAATCATGCACACTATTAACACAGGCAATTATAGATAATCACGGCAATTACTAATAAAACATCATCAAGGGTAATGGAAGGAGTAATTGCTACCTTTCATTTAAGAAAGTCCAAGATCGTGGCAAGATAGGATCAGAAAGACATCACTGTGAAGAAAGGCTGCAATGATTCCTAGTTCCTTACCTTCTATGATGGTGCCTTTTATGAAACCCCAAGTACAGTTCAAGAAAAGAAAAAGAGGTATGTCAACCCACTTCCCTGCAAGCAGACTTCAGGGCAAGACTGTGAACACAGATATTTAGCTGAGGTACCTAAGGACACCCTAAAAAATCCCAGTTTGCTGCTTTTCAGAGAGAAGCTAATGCTCGAACAGAGTGCTGTGCCCCTGTGCCACAGCAGACACCAAAGCTTTCTGTGTACCAACCCTGGGACCTGCAGGGCAGAGCTGCAGATGAGGATCATGCCTGCAGGATCTCAGCAAACTTCTGGCTCCAGATGGGGACATGGCAGCTCTATAGGTGGCACTGACACCTACTGCTGATCTTTGTTAAGCAGAATGCCACACAGTCTCCCTTAGCCCCTTAAACCTGCCAGGCTATTTGCTACAGGAGTTGAATACAGAGTGGGAAAGGCAAAGATTAGTGTAGAGAAGTTGTTAGGCTATCTGCCTGCCGGGCTGTGGGTCAACTCTTTGCATGGGCATTGGGGAACCAGGACACAGGTGTTTTTCCAGTTACTCTGCTGCCTTCAAAGGTATGCCTTTTACCTCAGTTTCAGACTGATTTCCCACATTCTACATTAAAACATATGAGCAAGTGGTGGCTTTTGTGCAGGGTGACAGAACAGAGCAGTTTCCATGCTAAGGAACAGCCCATAGGCACCCTTGCTGCTTCTGTCAAAGGAACTATATTGAGATGGATGTTTTTCTCCTATGTGGAGAAAGCAAAGTGTCGTTTGAGGCTAACTGGAGTATTTCACTGAGAGAAATTAAATACTTAGCTGTGAGAAGAAAAAGACAACAGTAACCTATATCACATTCTTCTGCTGAGAAGCACAACTAGTGAAAATATCGATAAGACACTCACTTCTCACACTTTTCTCAGTTCTCAGTTGTTCTGCTCCTTCACTCTAGTGGTCTGTGGTTGCTTCTTCCTTAACTCTAATCTGACCTAACCCTTTATTTCCTCTAACCTCCTTGTTGTCTTTTTTTTTGACATCTCACCTCAGATCTCTCCAGATTTATCATGTGAGATACACAGGGATTGATCTGGTTATTTCTGAAGGGAGGGAAAGAGGGGGAGGAGGCAGGGAAGGTTTGAGTCTGGAGCCTCCTGGTAGTCTGATTGTTTTGGAGGGATTTCATGTTTCTGTATTACTTTTAACTTGTATATTTCTGTAAATATTTGTGTATATTGTATATATGTATATGCTTGTATATTGTGTTAAGCTGTAAATACAGATTCATTTCTTACCTTTAACTAGACTCAGCTGGCTGAAAGTTAATACAGAAACATAGTTCCCCTCCCAGAAATCAGAGTACCCAGGAGGGGCTCCCAACCACCCTTCCACCTTCTTTCCACCCCTCTACCTTATCCCAGATTCTGCCTTACATGCAAGGTGAGTTTGGAGGGTTGGCAAGGGGGTTAGAAGCAGAATGATTAGTTGGGTTACACAGCTGCAAAAGCCCAGGGAGAAAACACACCAACTCAGACAGAGACTCTCCCTTATCTATGTTTGTGTCCATGTTTTATACATCTCAACAAGCCTAGGAGTGAAGTAGACATGACCACTGTTTTTCTTTTCACAGCCTATAATCTAATTTTTCTTGTTAAAATATTCCAATTAGCCTCAAACCAGCACAGTGCAGCAACAGAAGCTAACATCCACAACAAACTCATCTTGCTTGACTAATTTTAAAACATAGAGTCTCAACAAGCATGGGAAAAAAGAAGTTCTTGGTCCAAAACTAAACCAGAGAGTAAAAGTATTGCTCCTCCACATGTTTTTTAATGATTCTTGCTGATCCTCAAATCTGGACCCTAGCTCAATTCTCAAGAGTTTCTTTCCAGCCACATAGTCCCACCTAAACATGTGCAGTCACAGGTCAAAATGCTTCTCACTGGTTTTACGGTCCCCTGTATACTGCTGTAGAACAAACAGTATTTGAATCAGTAGCAACTATGTGTTGCTGAGCACAGAGCAAATTCCCAGGTCTTTTTATTGGATTTCTCTGCCTGCTACTAGGCAAATCACCCAGGGGGATGAAAATTGCTGCAAAGTCCAAGAGGAGCAAAAGTTTCACAATAAATAGCTGGCTTAGATCCAGTAGGCAGACTGGAGGGCTGCCAAGCTGCTGTTTCTCAAGCAAAGATGTCTGGAGTCAGGTTCCAGCAGTGTGAACAATTTCGGGGTGAGCAGTTAGTAGGTTCGTGCATATTGCACCAGAGTGGGAAGGAAGAGTCACACAAATCTTACGAGTAGGTGGCAGAAAGGCAGAGGAGAGTGTGCCAAATAGGGGTGAATCTCCATCTCATCAGTGTTGACTCTTACTGTTACAGAAAGTGGCACAAAGGTGTGTGCAAGCGCTCAGCTACATAGTCCTGTCTACCATGTGTGTGTGTAAATGGTCACAACAGAATCTGGCTTTAAACAAGGGCTGAAGAACCATTAAAACAGCATAAAAAACTCACCCAACAGCACAACATTAAAATTTATCTTAGACTATTAGCTGGTTAGTAGAAATCTTCTGCAACATTTATTCTGAGTTGGCTATTGCTCAATCGTCTTTTGAAGGATGCTTTGTGGGTAAAGTTGAGGCAACCATCCTACTACATCTTGGCAAGTGAGAAAGACCATGAAACCTGAGCAGCATGCACACTCTCAGACAGAGCCATACACAGATTTCAGAGCAGCCATAAATTCACAGAGGCATCCTGTCCACACTGCAAATTATCACTGTTAAGAACTCTACCACTGCAAAGACAACCCTGATGTTGCCAGCAAGGCCAGCCTACAGTGGCCAGGGTGGAATCTGCTTCTCCAGTATGTTCCCTTTCCATAATGCTGCTCTATGCTTGATCCGTAAATCCTCAACTTCACTTGCAGGGCACACTAGGAACTACTGTAAAATACAACTTTATCAATTCTAGATTCAAGCACAAGCATCTGGAATAAAGCCATGAGTGTGGACTACTGTAATCTACAAGATACAAATTACTTCCATGGATAATCCTTTTCACACAGAAACACAGAACTATTCAGGTTGGAAAAGACCCTCAGGATCACCAAGTCCAACCCATATCCCTACTCTACGAAGTGCACCTAAACCATATCCTCAAGCACCACAGCCAAATGACTTTTAAACACATCCAGGGTTGGGGACGCCACCACCTCCCTGGGCAGCCCATTCCAATGCCTGAGCACTCTTGCTGGGACAAAAATGTTTCCTAGTATCTAGTCTAAACCTACCCAGTCACAGCTTGAGGCCATTCCCTCTTGTTCTATCACTAATTACCTGTGAGAAGAGACCAGCACCAACCTTGCACCAATGTCCTTTCAGGCAGCTGTAGACAGTGATGAGGTCTCCCCTCAGCTTCCTCTCTTGCAAACTAACCAGCCCCAGCTCCTTCAGCTGCTCCTCCTAAGATTTATTCTCTAGGTCCTTCCCCAGCTTCGTTGCCAATGAGGCATTTCCTGAACAGAATCAAGAATCGAAGTTAAATTCCTGGAGATCAAGGAGCAGTTCTGGGAGGCATGAAAGAAAATATCCCAGGCCTGAGTGAGGAGAGAAGCACTGCTTTTCTTCTGAGCTTTTTCTACAAACATTGCTGAGCATTAGCAGCGCGATGGGCGTAATTTAAAACACGCTGGATGAGTAGACCAAACATATGGAAGAGCTATTTACATTAGGCTAATGGCAAGTTTATGCTTTCAATCTGTGTGACATTGCTCTGGACTTATATTTCAGTGAACAGCCCTGTCCCTCTGGACAGCCTCTAATGCTGTCTTACCCACCTGAAGGGGAAGCACCCCCTCCCTTAGCCACAGCATCATGGAATATTTTACAAGTCTTCTTAGCCTCATTTTCACAGACTGATCTATGATCTCTTGTGGAGGGTTGAGAAATTACCCCCTAAATAAAACTAAAATCACCAGACGAGCTCAGAAGGTTTGGAAGTAAGATAAAACTACATTTTACAGCAAGCTAAATTTACAAGTGTATATACAAAATATATTTACATGTATTGACAATTATATGAAATTATTTACAGTTTAGAAATAATACAGAAATCAAATCCTCACCCCCACCCCTCCACCCAGCTGACAAAGAAAGGCCAGAAGGGGCCAATGCCACCTTCTCTCCTCCCAGACAGAAAACCAGCAGGGCCTCATGTGTTATCTGGTCAGTCACAGTTAGTGTTCAGCCACACAGAGAGAAGTGGAGGAGGTGGAAGGTAGAAGGCAAAGGGAACAAAGAACAAGAAATTGTTTATATATTGTTTTTTTATAACAATTAGCAAACCAATGACTTGATCACAGAATCACAGAATTAACCAGGGTGGAAAAGACCTCTAAGATCATTAAGTCCAACCTAACACCTAACCCTTCTAATTAACTAAACCATGGCACTAAGTGCCTCCTTTCAAACACCTCCAGGGACAGTTACTCCACCACCTGCCCAGACAGCCGAGTCCAATGCCAATCACTCTTTTTGTGAATAACTTCTTCCTAACATCCATCCCGAACTTGTCCTGGTGCAGCTGGAGACTCTGTCCTCTTGTTCTGTCCCTGGGAGAAGAGATCAACCCCTGACTGGCTACGACCTCCTTTCAGATAGTTGCAGAGAGCAGTAAGGTCTGCCCTGAGCCTCCTCTTCTCCAGGCTGAACACCTTCAGCTCCCTCATCCTCCCCTCATAGATATGTGCTCCAGCCCCCTCGCCAGCCTTGGTGCCCTTCTCTGGACATGTTCAAGCACCTCAATATCTTTTTTAAATTGATGAGCCCAGAACTGGGCACAGTACTCAAGGTGTGGCCTAACCAGTGCTGAGTACTGAGGCGGAATGAAATAGACTTTAGCATTATTTTCCTTTTACAACCAGTGCTCTGCTCATTCACTCTATGTTCAAAAGAACACCCAGAGAGTTCCTCTCTCTTGTTTATAATTTAGAACCAAAATGGAACTTTAGCTCTTAAACTGCTATATCTCTAGAGGAAATCTGCAGTGCAACTCTGTACCAGAGAAGTGCCAGCAAATGAACGTGGCTGTTCTACCCAACTCACTCAAAGCCTCGGGCCTGTATATCAAGTTTGCATCTGCAATACAAAGGGTAGCAAAATCAGACATGCTGAGCTCAAAGTGCTTTTTTATCCTTCAGCCCATGGAGCCCCAGGGTGTGTGTGACCCAGGGTTTTATAGCTTACAGGGTGGTGGCTAGCAAGAAAAGTACAGAGTCTGCTCTCATGCTCCACATAGATCTGCTGGAAATCACCACTGTCTAAACGGCGCAGAGCTTTTGCCTCATCTGTAGCTCACATTGCCGTCCTTAGGAGCCGCCCAGAGAGATCTGCAGATGGCTGGCATCGCAGTGGATGCCAGCTGCCAGAGGGGACAACTGGGGCTGCAGCACAGCAGCCTCTCCTGGGAGTCCTGCCCTCTGTCCTTACACCTCTTTGGCTTTGCTGCAGCCAGGACAATGGGCAGCAGTAAAGCAAAGGAGTGACAACCTTCCACAACCATCACATGACAGAAAATCCATATCAGCTCTTTGGAGAGGAATAGTTGAAGCCACAGTTTGTAGAAGGTGCTCGGCACAAGGAGGTGGGAGCTTCTACCTACTGCCACTGCAAGGCAAATTTTAACAATGAGCAGGAAACTGTGGAGTTTTCTACCACCTACAGGAAACTTCTAGTATTAGAGATGTATGTTTGTGTGTGAGGACACGTGTCTGTATACATCATGCATATGTAAACTAGTGGTGCAATTTACGTGTTCCTAGAGAAGTATGTGGTGCAGGTTCCATTGGCCCTGCATGATTGCTTACAAAGGAACAAATTAATCCATACTGAGACCTCAGGCAAGAGAGCAGGACTAACAAGGCAACTCTGCCTAGCTGAGCTCCTGAAGCAAGATCTGAAAACCCCAGCGAGTAGAAGGCTTGCTAATCAAACTCGAAATTGAGAATTCCTTTAAAAGGTCTGAGCTCATTGCCTGGAGCATCAAGCTGCCCACAGAGGTAAAGAATTGCTTTCCACTGGTGAATTTTTGCAGAACCCACTTCTTGATAGAAGAGATACCAGCAGGAACAGCACTTTTGCTAATTGGCTAGCATCTTTGGAGAGATTCAGCAGAGGGCATGTTAATGGTCCTCTCTAAGTGCAGTTCCAGCCAAGCAGATTGCAAGACTCAGCCTATTGACGTGAGGAAAATGAGGTCTAAATGTGACCTAGATGTTCATTAATGCAAGTCACATTCCCACCAGTGGTGCTAAAGTTCAATTGTACCTCTTCCAACCGCACTTGGATCAAGTTAGAACAACACTGTTACACTATCATGTTTCCACGGCATCTGCTAAGCAGCAGATATGATGGGGCATTGGTAAGCCTTGGTCATGTGGCAGCAAAGCAGTGTCTTTAAAAGGCAAGAAGAGATAAAAGGGAAGCAAGATTTCCTTGAAGAAGAGATGATGTATGGATATTGCAGTGTCAGGCTACGTAAACACAGCTGCAAATCTCCTTGCAGAGTCAAGCTGCTTTATGGGGTGTTCATTACACATCTAGATGGATATCTCTTTATATAGTTAGAGAAAACAAATATTCACATAAAACAGCCTTCTGCGAGTGCTGCACAGCTCTCCACACCACAAAGAAATTGTTATATGTGGGATAAGGAAAATACCTAAGGTAACATGACAGAACTTTCAGATCTGAGTGATGACTACAGGCCAGTCAGCTCAATGACATCACTGGTACTTATGTTTGCCTGTGTGTTACAGTCCAGCATTAACCCAGCACCCCACGTTAGCAACACCAAAGGACCTGCTACAGTCCTGCAAGCACTGTCACAGTTGGGTCCTTTATGCAGCAGCCTGAGGCCATTGATCGCTTGCCAATGTGCAGATCACAGGATGTTAGGGGTTGGAAGGGACTTGCAGAGATCATGGAGTCCAAATCCCCTGCTGGAGCAGGACCATAGAATCTAGCTCAGGTAACACAGGAAAGCGTCCAAATGGGTCTTGAAAGTCTTCAGAGAAGGAGACTCCACTCCCTCTCTGGGCAGCCTATTCCAGTGCTCCATGACCCTTAAAGAAGTTCTTCCTCATGTTTAGCTGGAACTTGCTGTGCTGTAGTTTATACCCATTGCCCCTTGTCCTAATCAATGCACAGGAAAGAATTACAGAAGCAGATAGCAGCACTCTGGGTTCATTAGACATAAAATAGAAACTGGTTGTAAAAGATATGTGGAGATAAAACTAAATAAAATAAGATGGCACAATAAGGTATCTGTTTGCTTTATCAAAACATTTATGGACACAATACCTCTGCTTGCTTTCTTGTGCACAGTCACCAGGGAAAGAACTGTGTCTGGGGAACATAACAAATGCTTTTCATGGCCAGATTTGGTGCCATGTTTTGAACCTTTTTAGCAAGCTCTACACTGATTGCTCACAGCTTGCAACTAGCAACTTGGCAGACTGCTGTTTCTCACACCAGTACATCTCTCAAATATGCAATAGTCCAAGTTCTCTTCCATGCACTTCCTCCCAATAAGATTAACATCTTTTGGTTTGCTATATTTATTTTTAGACAGATCAACACCCTAATCTCCAGCTACATCATCTTTTGTTCCAAAACAAAGAAGAAGGCAGGAGAAGTAACAGTGGAACTATGGTGTGAACTTTTCAACCAAGCTTTCTGTTAATTTTCATCTGTACTTTGCATTGCTCCTAGGAATTCCAGTATCACCTCTATGCCCCTTTTTTCTATCCAATTTCCATTGGGTTTGACTTCTTTCGGAAGGCAGAGGCTTAGCAGAGGCTAAGTCAGAACAAAAAAAAAACAGCTGGACTGCCAAGAGTTGCAGGTAGGGATAAGGAAGCTCTAGCTGAGAGAATGCTGACCACGCCCAGAAGAGCCACCAAGGACTTCTCTACTGTAGGAATAGCATCTGCTAAGTAAATGGGATGTTTTAAACATATCCCTTTGGTAGCAAGAAACAAAGAGTAGGACAGGGCAGACTGAAGATGCAGTGGCGTCTGGCCTGTGGGTTCAAGTCCTTGCATAGTTGGTTGGCTGCTGGTGGTGACCCAGCAACACAAAGGTGCTTCACGCCTGACCATTTTCCTAATGTATTGCATGGTGCAGAAACCAATCTTTCAGAGCACCTTTCTCCAGTACAGACATAGCTGAAGAATTTGGAAAATAAAAGGGAAACTAGGGTAGGTGTCCAAAATAGGAAGCGCCCAAGAAGAGGACCCATAACCAACTATTGCAGGAAACGTAAACATTAAAGTGGTTATGCAGGTATCCAGCACCTTTTCCATAACTATCAGTGCTGCTGCCATTTCTGGGTAATCCTTATTATTTCTCAATTTGTTTTCTGTATTAACACCCCCCTCAATTTGCTACACACACAGCTCTTCCTCACAGTGGCAACTAGCCAGACACCTTGACTCTTCTCAACCTAAAGCAAGGCCCACACAATATTTTCAGTATAGCTGCAGCAAGCAACTCTGGTTTATGATTTAAAAACAAAGTTGTGAGAGGTAGTAATGTGATTTTGCAGTCATCATATATATTTTTTAGAGGCCTCTTACAAACTGCCTCTATGTTAAGCAGCACTTTGGCAGCATTTTAACAGCAGAGAGCTTCTTATGGAGATGTTTAGTTTTGGCAGAAGTATTCCAGTCCTTCCTGAGCTGACAAATATTATTAGACTGGATAGGAATTATCTTCCTTAATTTTTCTCTGGGCAGTCTCAGTATCCAGCAACCACAAACTTCTTCAAGACAATACAAGGCAACAATGTTATTAATATCTGTAGATATCTGAGGGGTGGGCGTCAAGAGGGAGGGGACAGGCTCTTTTCAGTGGCACCCAGTAATAGGACAAGGAATAATGGATATAAGCTAGAATGCAAGAAGTTACACCTCAACATGAGAAGAAACGTCTTCACTGTGAGGGTGACAGAGCACTCGACAGAGCACCTACCAATCTGTCATCTGCATTGTGGATATCTCAGACACTCCCATGCCATTCTGTATTCCCACACATTGAAGGAAAAGTGGAAAGGGACAATCACATGCTTTCCCAGGAAAAAAGAGTGGTGAAAAAAGATATAAGCTACTGCCTCCTGTTTTTGTCTCCCTCCATGTCCTCCTTATGTGAGTGGTTTTGGGATGCATGGTAGAAGGTGCAAGCTGTCATGGTAGGAGGAGAAGCAACATTTCTCACAGCTAAATTTTTGCTAGCATGAGCTGAAGTTCATGAACTCAGTCAGCATCCAGCCCAAGGCTAAGTTCAACTGCATCTGAGGTCTGATGAAATGTTTTACATAGGACTAATATAAATTTTTACTTCAGCTGAGATTTTTTTCCAAGGCAGAAAACAATTCCTCTGCCTGACTGAAGAACAGGCTTTGAGCTGTGTTTGCTAATGTATTAGAAGTGATTTGCTTTGTTAATTTCCACAAATATCAAGTCTATTCTGCATGCATAATAAAAGTACAAGGGAAAAAAAAAAAATCACATAATCACAGAATTGTCAGGGCTGGAAGGGACCTCAAGGATCATCTAGTTCCAACTGACCTGCCATGGGCAGGGACACTTCCCACTAGATCAGGTTGATCAGAGTCCCATCCAGCCTGGCCTTAAAGATGTCCAAGGTCTTTAGGACACAATGAAAAGAAGGGAACCTATCTGAAACAATCAAAATCCTGAACTTCAGGATTCTGCAATTCATAGTTAGGACTTCCACATTAAAAAGATATTTCTGAGACTAGACAACTCTGTTCTAGGAGACAAAAGTGTAATGAGATCAAAGGGCTGTAAAATTAGCTTAGAAACAAGATACAATTTATTTATTACAAACCACACAGCAGTTAGCTGCTGGACCAAGCTACAACTGAATAAATAATAACCATCTTAATTTCTGGATTAATTTAATTAAAACTGCATGTTTCCCTACAAAGTATACCATAGCTCAAACAAAAGTTACAAGACTAGAAGCAGAAATTACGCAGCAAAATGCTATGACCTGCATTATACAGTTCAAGCTGCATGATCTAACAGTCTCTCTGGCCTTAAATCCTATGAATTATGAATCTAAGGTGCTCTCCTTGGAGAGTTTCAAAACACTTAGCCAACACCAGGGTGTGATCCACTCTCACACAGTGAGCCAGCCAGAGCATCACCTCAGCATTCCAAAAGCTGTGTTATCTGGAGTTTCTGGCCATCTCTAAAGGGATGAGCTTTACCCATTAGGGAATTAAATATTTCAGAGGAACAGATACCAGACTTTGTGTGGAAAAAGTCCCTTTTATAAAGTGAGAGCAGGGTGGAAAAGTGTTATGATCCTCCCTGCTCCAAGGGCCTGAAATCCTGCAGGATCTCTGTTGTCCCTGCAGAAGCACAGAATTAACCAGGTTGGAAAAGACCTCTAAGATCAATGAGTCCAACCTGTCACCTAACCCTTCTAATTAACTAAACCATGGCACCTAAGTGCCTCATCCAGCCTCTTCTTAAACACCTCCAGGGACAGTGACTCCACCACGTCCCCAGTCAGTCTGTTCCAATGGGCACACACTATCCTGAGACAGACCCTCCCAGCTTAAGTACTGCTAAATGAGCAACGTGGCAGGGCAGAAGATGGTCACATTGACACTCCAACACCAGTATTAAAACAGGTAATGTCATAGCAGGGAATAAACTATTGAAAGGTAACTTTCATCTCTGTAGGGATGATTTATCTTAGATGCAGACCAGCATGGCTTTGGGGTGAGCTTGGCTCTGTGAAAACTCAGCTCAAGCTTTGGGATATTTATCTGCCCTGACACATTAACACACCAAAGACTTGGCTGCAAAGCAGATCAGCTCCAGAAAAATATCCCATTTCTGTGCAGCCTGAGCTAGCCAACCTGGCCCTGGTTCCCTCAGCACCCTCCTACAGCACAAAGAGATTCCCCAGGAACCCAGGGCCAGCTGATGGCCAGCAGCTTGGCCAGTTTGGTCACTGAAGTAGAGCCACTGTAGTGCCTGTGTACTGCAGGTCTCCAGAAGTGCAAGGCGGGTTGCTGAGCCATGGTTCAGAGGCCTTCCCAAAGCATCCAGCTACTATCTGAAACACATGATGCTACTGCAGGTCTCTGGAGTAAAGGATTCACGACTGATGATGAGCCAGACCCAGAAAGCCCAAAGTGAGATAGTATTAACATGCCAAACCCAAATGATTTCCAGCACAGAGGCAAGGATTGCTTCAGAGCCCTTTTCTATTTAGCAGAGCTTTCAAATAAATGAGGGCTGACTGTTCCTGTAGAAATGTTAATAGCGAAGCAAGTGTGTAAACATCCAGGCTTGGAACCATTGTAACCAGGGGAATCTAATCACTGCAGTATCAGAACTGTGAAGCAAAATTTGAAAGCAGAAAGCAGGGAATGACCACTGAGAGCATTATCCCGTGTCCCTGCTCTAACGCAGTGTGACCAGGCTGCTGCTCATGCTCAAGCAACTTGTTGAAACCCCCTTGAGGCATCCCTCTGCTGCAGTCATCGAACCACAGATCTCTTGTACATAAAGCAACCACAGAACGAGCCCAAATCCTTTAACAGGTTTGTATCAGGCTTTTACAGTAAAGAAGCTATCGTTAGTGACTTCAGAACTTTTCCAATCAAGCCTAAAATAAATGTTTTCTGATATGCTACTGTATTGTTCTTCACGTAATTTCTCTCCTTCAGCAGTTACGCTCTCTTCCAACCTCTAAGCTTGAGGCCATTCCCTCGTGTTCTATCACTAATTACCTGTGAGAAGAGACCAGTACCACCCTTGCACCAATGTCCTTTCAGGCAGTTGTAGACAGTGATGAGGTCTCCCCTCAGCCTCCTCTTTCGCAAACTAACCAGCCCCAGCTCCTTCAGCTGCTCCTCCTAAGATTTATTCTCCGGGCCCTTCCACAGCTTCCTTGCCCTCCTCTGCACTCACTCCAGCATGCTATGCTGAGCGATGCATTCCAAAAGGCACAGCTACCACAACAGTGAAGCTCTATAGATGTATTAATACAAAAACACATGGACAGACACACATAGCTGAAGGACTTCCTACTTCATGGGCATAGTAAGTACAAAATGCCGAAATAATTAGATTCATCTCTCAGAAGTCTTGCAAGCAATTTGGTCCAGTTTCTGTATTCCATCCTCTCTGTTTTATAAGATGGCCAATCACTACACCCAGATTTTGGAAGCTGAATTGTGAATCTCTTTTCTTTCTGCATCCAAAGCAGTAGTGGAGAGAAACAATAGCTAAGTCTGACCACAGCTGGGCCTGCAATATGTAGCAACACGTTTTCAGTGGCCACTAAACAACTGACACTGTTAAAAAAGCTACTGCTCTGCCGCTTTGACAGAGCCAACTTAAAAGATCAGGTCTGATAAAGAATTCTCTCTCAGTGCTCATTATCATAGTTAGTAACAAGAAAATATTTGGATTGACTCCCCTCCCCAGCCCCCATGCTTCCAAAATGTCACTAAGATGCATTATAACATTACTAACCTATGAGCTGTACTGTAGATAGTTGCTCCTGAAGGTCCACAAAACCCAACCATCTCCTTAAGGGTTACAGTGGATCCCTCCCCCAAAAACATCTCATAAATCTGCCCCAGTTAGAGAAAATTCACTACAACTCAGGACTGGGAAAAGTCAGAAAATTAAATAATATTTTTTACAGTCAAACTAAATATAATAGCATAGACAAAATAAACTATTACAGAACATAGCAACCTCAGAGACGAGGCTGGAGTAAAGAGCAGCAGCAGCCTGAACAGCAGCGGGGGGAGATAGCAGTGAGCACAGCAAAGCATCGAGAGGCAGACACAAGCTGTGCTTCCAGATAGAAAGTTTCCAATGTGTCATGGAGGCAGGGAATTAATGTGGCCGAGCCAGAAATTATAAAAATTGAATTATTTTATTTTCCTGAAAACTCCACCCCCAAACTATAGACAAAACTAGTTTAGATTTATTGACAGGTTCTAATTCGGGAATTCTTCAANATTGACAGGTTCTAATTCGGGAATTCTTCAACAGGATGTTATGGACAAATTTAGAGATTTAGGAAGTCAAGAAATGGAAGCGGGTAAGCTACAAACACAGCTTTACCTCACTATCAATCAGGCTGAGCAGAGAATTAAGGGACCAGCAGGCTTTACTCACAGAGGTGTGACAGGTATTGGGCGATGATCCCTTGCTGGGTTTCTCTGCGGCTCGGCTGCCTCCTGACGCTGCAAGCAATATCCAATAGTCTGGATCCAGGCGGCAGAAATCCAAGGCGGATGGAAACGCCACCAAAGTCAGAACTGTCTCAAAACACGACTGCCACAGACGAGGATTCGTGGAAGTGACGCTGCCTTGGCAGCGGCAGGGGAGAGCCAAACTGCTCAGGTCTGCCCAGTTTGGAATAGCAGCCAGGAAATCGGCTGTAGTATGGTCCGAGAGCAGCTGGGTGCGGGTGACACCGGCAGCTCTCTCAAATGGACCGTAGGACTTGCCAAGCCTGCATATTTGCACAGAGAGGTGCAAAAGTGGGGAGAGCAGTCCAAAGGTAGGGGCGGTGCAAAAACGAGAGCCGTGTAAAGAGGTAGGAGCCGTCCAAAGGCGAGGACAGTCCAAAACAGGAGCTCTGTCAAGGCAGGCTGCTCTCAAGGCAGGCATCTCGCGCCTTCCCCCTTGCTCTATTTATGCTTTTCCAAAGTGTCCATTTGCCAATTCACACTGGGCGCGCAGAGCCAGCCAATCACCAGCCCGATTCCAGCGCGGGCTGCACGCGGCTCAGCACAGGTGTGGGGAGAGGCAACTGCTGCTGTGCCTTCCTCAAGCCCGCGGCGGGGGGGCAAGCAGTTTTCGCGCCTTCTTCTGCCCATTCAAACCCGCGGGGGAGGAGAGAAGGAAGGAATTTGGAGTGCTCCGGAACATAATGGAATTACATTAACTTATCCATTGTTGCCATTTTATGGCCTATCCCTGGCATGTTCACCTCCTCACTCAGACTCCAGTACTTCGCCAATTTACAATCAGTGCCTAAGTTTCTCTAATTTTTTTTATGTCCGAGCTACAAATCTAGGCTCAAATGACCACACATCTTTCAGGAGACAACCTATGCCTGGGGCCCTGGCAGAGATTATTAGCTTTATCATTTAGTTGGCTTTCTGATAGAGATTTTTAATCCTATGAATGATTTTTAGAAGGGTTATATTAAACATAACACATTTCAGAGCTGCTTTATCGTCTATAAATCAAACCTTGGCTGCAAATTATGAACATCATCCTACTGAGAAGAGCAAACATATGGATGTGTAGGGATACCACAAATGAGGCATTCAGATCCATCTTGACAAATTAATCTCATGGATTTACAGAATCGCAGAATATCAGGATCTGGAAGGGACCTTGA
>VWYK01089652.1:0-24153 GCA_013399775.1 Semnornis frantzii
TGTATTTTGGTTGATTTGAGTTAGTTGGTTTTGACATGGCAATTCTATTTTACAGTGGACTTTTTTGGACAGATCACCACTTTGCTCTGATGCTTTTGAGCCTTTACCTCCCTTCTCAGCCTTTACCTCCCTTCTCTGTCAGCATGCCCAGTTCTCTAAAGCAGCCTCATGCTAGTGTTTTTTTGCTGTGGAACCTGACACACTCTCTCTCATGCTAGCCCCTACTTAGGCTTGTGAGCACCTTTTCTGTTGAGCAAGATAGAGGCATACATTTCTTTTCTGTGCACTATCTTTGTGCTAGACCTCAACTAATGTTGTTTCTATAACTTGAATGGAAGCAAGTGATTAAAATTTGTAGGGTTTTTTTAATGACTCAAAAACTATGCGCCAATTTATTCTGTCCCTTTCAGATCTGGCAGTGTGGTGGCACTTTGGAAATTGTGACTTGTTCACATGTTGGGCATGTGTTCAGAAAAGCAACACCCTACACTTTTCCAGGAGGCACAGGACAGATAATCAACAAAAACAACAGGCGGCTTGCAGAAGTTTGGATGGATGAATTTAAAAACTTCTTTTACATCATTTCCCCAGGTGAGCAGGTCTTTGACTGTGAGAAATACCTATTAAGAATTAAAATGTTATTGCTTCTGGTAAAGAACATGGGTATTTAAATTAAAATGATACTGTTTTGAAGTTCATAAGACAAGATTCATGTAAGATGCACAAAAAGGAATATCATGACTGAAAAATAATTACTAAACAGAGATGTACACATGGTTTAGGAGTGAGCTTTCTGCACAATAGAATTAAAAGCTCAGTTGAATGTCAAAGATCTCAGCTGTAGTGCTGAAAACTATAGCCTTCCAAATGCATCTCGTAATCATAGAGTCATAGAATGGTTTGGGTTGAAAGCACCTTAAAGATTATGTAGTTCCAATCTCTTTGCTATGAACATGGGCACCTTCCACTAGACAGGGTTGCTCATCACCCTGTCCTACTTGGCTTGGATACTTCCAGGGAGGGAGCATCTACAAGTTTGTTCCAGTGTCTCAGAGCTGAACACAGCCAGAATGTGAATGTGCTGGAGTGTGGCCTCTGGCTGTTGTGTGTTGGGTATTCCAAGTTGAATAGATCAGTAGTGGTTTAACTGAAACATCATAGCAAGAGTGACAAAGAATGTAAATATAGCTTAGCACAATGTACAAGCAGAGATATACCCCAGGGTTTGCCTTACGCACAAGGTGAGTTTGGAGGATGGGCCAGGGGAGTTAGAAGGAAAGTGGTTAGTGAGGTTACTCGGCAGAGAGGAGAAAAACCAGAAGCTGCTAGACAGCCCAAGATGCTGTGCCCCAGAGACTGTGTTCTCTGTGTTTTGAGTTCTTACTATTAATCCATCTCAGCAAGCCTATGAGTGAAGTAGACATCACCATTGTTTCCTTTTCACAGCCTATAATATAATTTTCTCCATTAAAATACTCCAATTAGCCTCAAACCAGCACAAGTCTTTGGCTTTGGTAGAGTTTTCACTTCACTATCGCTATCTAGGGGCAAGTTGCCAATATACTTGAATGTGATGTTATTTATTGCTTCTTAAAACTAATGTTAAGAGAACAAGAGGATGTAAAATGTAATAGCAGATTTCATATGGACTCAAACTTTGTGGGAAGAAAAAGTCAGGAAAACAAGGCAAGCTGGGGAAATGTTCTCAGTTAACTGCTTTCTGCAGTGTTGTATTCTTCTTGTTTAAAAAGGCAGACAGAGAGGCACTCTCTGGGTAGTAGCAGGCTTCCTTTTGAAAAACTTGAGACTTTTGACTTTAAATATGCTGCATCTGTTTTTCCAAAGACATATCCTTCATGTTTCCTTATGATTTGCTTATTAAACTGGCATTGCTATTGAAATGTTAAACCTGTAATACAAAGTAGTATGAGTTGGTGTCAAATTTTAGATTGCTAGTTCTAAGAATAGCTGTGAGGACAAGTGAGTGCAAAGTTTTGGTGGCTTTTCTATCTTCAGAGAATGCATTACTCAGGACTGTAACATTTTTCTATTTTTTTTTATTTTTAATTAAAGTCTTGCTACTGCACTGAGCCTTCTAACTGAGATCAGAAACTGCCACCTTCTGGTTACTGTGTTATTAATGTTATTAATGAAATGTTATGAATTCAAACATTGGATGTATTCAGAAGAGTTCCATAGAACTAGCTACAATCAATTTTAGTTGATTGCTTTTATGCATCAATGTCAAACTAGGCTTTAAAATGTACTAAGTAGCTGAAACACAGCTATAAAAATAAACTACTTCTTAAATGTAAATTACTGAACACTGTAATAAGACTGTTACTTCATTATGTAGAATCTCTGTAGTTCTTACATTTCATGTGGATAAGCCTAAGCTACAGATGGAGCTACACCGTTGAGTTTTTTTTAGGATAGTTATTTTTGTAGGACCTTCTTTCATGACCTTTCATGACCATGACCTAGGGAGAAAGTCCTAACAAGAGTCAACAAAAGCCTCAGTCTAAAGAGAGAAAAAACCTTGAAAGGAGTGGGTGAGGAAAAGAGCAATAAAATGTGGAAAGTTTCTCCCATTCCATTTCGATAGAGGGAAACTGGTTAATTTCATCCTGGTTGAGGAGGTCTCTTCACAATGTACCATCCCTCTAGAAGAGGTGACTGCCCACCTATAAGTCTAGATAGGAGTCTCAGAGTGAGTTTACAGGACTTGGTTCTTTCCAGAACCAAGTAGTGGTTTTGGAGTCCAGGTTTCCTTAAGAAAACCACAGAGCTTAGTTCTCCAGCAGGACCAGGCAGATCCAGTAGGACCAAATAGGTCCAGGAGGTGGGCCCCAGAAATCGTAACTCCATTATTCAATCCCATAATTCTACTTTCACTTTATCAGTGGGCAGCAAAACCAAATCTTTCTCCTTTTCTCCCTTCTGCTGGCTCTCTGGAGGGAGTCCTTTATCTGGTGACGCTGGGGGAGTAAATCTGCCTGTGGCCTCGACTCCCACACTGGATTTCTTGCTGCACAATCAAGGCCTGCTTGGGTCTAAAGGGAGACAATGAGGGGAGGGGAGAAAAAGAGCACTGGAGCTGGGTGGTTTAGTGTGGCTGGGGAGGAGGTTTAGGGAGAGGTTTCATGTATCAGGTGTTAAGGATTCATGTATTTTGTATTTTCCTGCACATCCTTAAGTACAATTTTTGGTATTCCTCCCCAATTCAGTTAGAGCATCTTTATTTTACTTCCATCAGAACTAGAATTTATTGCTGTCCACTCTTTACAAACTAAGACGTGTATTCGTAGGGAAATATCCTGTATTAAGTGGACATGTGAGCAAATCCAAGTTGTACTAACTGCTAATTTGTAAGCTGAAGTTTGCCTGCCTGCTTGGAATGCTTGTCTGAATGGCCAAGGACACAGGCTACAGCAGCCTGCAGAAAAACAGCCAAGCAGGAAGATCAAAAGCAAAACAGGAGGTGTTGTGAACAGATAGCGGTGAAGTAACCGTCTTGGTCCCTCACAGCTCGCCTTAATGAATTACAGCAATTAGAGAATTTCACCAGAGTTTGTATCTGGGCGATTTGGGCCAGCTGCTTGGGACAACAGTTTGTCCCTTCATTTTTTGGACCAGTTGCTTTTGTAATGGGCTGGCTTGAATAGTCTAGTCTGGTAGAAGGGTATATAAATGCATGTTCATAGTCAATAAATCGGCAGTGGCATTGGCATTGCTTGGATCATATTGATCTGTGTGTGGCTCTGTCCAGGATCTCCTGCAGAAGTCCCCTTATTTGTATGCACTCTTTAAAAACTAAGACGTGTGTATTTTCCCATTGGAGAAAGCAAATGAGTTCAATTTAAAATACAATCCAATACAGTCATTTTTTTAAAATAGTGAAACTAGCTTTAGCAATTATCTCTAGCTACACTGTATATTTCAAAAGATGCACATCTCCATAGCTCATATTTCAAAAGATGCACATCTCCATAGCTCATGTGCTAATAGTTGGAATGATTGTTGGATGGGAATGTGTGCTTGCCAAGCTGCTCTTAGAGCACCTGTAGTGCCACCTGGCACACGATCTCACTTGTGTGCACATATCCCTATTGGCACCACGCTGAAGTTTGATGTTAGAATTTCCAAATGTTTCAAAAATAAGGTCATACAGTACCTGAATAAGTTGGGTTATTCTGAAATCAGTTTATCTCCTGGGGCTATGAAGAGCTCTAGTGCTAGTAACATCTTAGCTATAATCTAATACCTGTTGTTCAGAGTGAACACAGAATGTACTCAGTGCTCCTCATGTCTCTCACCCCCCAAATCTGTGTAAGTTATGAGAGCCAGTAGGTATTAACCTAGGTAGAAAGGATTGGTATTTTGGAAAGTTCACACTCTACTGTCGTTATGCTGCTATCTCTGATCTTACCTGTGTCACAGTCCCTGCATTTACCTGTGGACAGAAAATAACATCACTATGTCAATAAGGCTTTCTAGCCAGTAGTTGCCTTAGAAAGTCTGTAAATCACTGCTGCATTGCCTCATTTTGCCATACTCTGCTTTTCCAGGTAGCTTTTTCATATAAAAATGTAAGTTATTAATTGTTGCAGAACTGTGGTGTAGTGGCCTTCTGACACAGTAGTGTACACAGTCTGTGGACCTCTTTGCTAGTATAATCTGTCATTTCAGTGTTTCTGTGACAGTGTGATGGGTTACTGAGAGGAGTGATGTGAGGAGTTTTAGGCTGATGCTGGTTCAGAAGCCTGGGTGCAGATGAGCAAGGAAAAGCCAATCCTGGGTGCACCCAGGTACTTTCTCTTCAGCTGACAGGGATGAGAAAATTGGATTTTGAAGGAGGTAATACACCAACAGGCATCACTGAGCCTAGCCAACAAAAGATTTGTTTTGTCTTTTATATCTCTTCTTTTCTGATCCCCTAAGATAATGAATCAAAGAGGAATTGCTGCAGGTAGCTTCACAGGTAGATTCACAAGTAGCTTTCTCACTTCATGTAGTGTGTGTTTTCCAGGGGGGAAAAATTGCTTCCTGCATGAATGATGGGAACTCAAGAGACTTACTACTATTGATGTAATGTAGTAAAATGGAAAGCTGCCCTCTTGAAAAGTCTGTAATCCTTTCTGCTGTAACGAGTACAGCCTAGCAGAAATCACTACATGTCTGTTTTAAGCTTTCATGCATTGTAGAAGCTGTCTCTGTGTAGAGAAGTGGTTAGGTACAGATGGAGGTTAGGCAGGGAAGTGTTGCAGCAGCTGCTGCTCAGCCAAAATCCAGCCTATTTCATTGCACACATGAGCTCTTTTCCACAGCTGTAGTATTTTCTCTTAAGCCAACAGTTTTCCTCACAGTCACATTACAGGAGGATGCCATTTTGCATTCCAGTTTGTTTCTGGCTTCTGATCTTCAGACTGTGCCACTTCCTTATTTGTACTGCTATGCTTTTATCACATTTTTCAGGATGAAACAGAGAACTGGGCTGTCCAACATGAGGCTTCATGAGATGTCAGTTGAACAGCTTGCTGTGAGGAGAGTGCCTTGCTTTTTCACAGCCAGTGGTAGGGCTTCCCTTCTCCTTTGTGATCATTAGTCTATCTCAACTGACTCAGCTTGCTGAATCTGTCAGGATGTTTTGTCCTGTGGGGGGCTCTCTGCAGCTTAAGTTAGCACACAGTCCTGTGTGTCAGCACAGGAGGTGCAGCAGGAACCTGGAGCCAAGCACAGGGAAGCTGCTTCTCTCCACAGTGGCAGCTGCAAAGCATTAGGCTGGCTACCTCTGCCTGACCTACTACTAACAAACTGACAGCTGTAAAATTTGCTGGTGTCCTTAAACTGAAGGTGGAGCATGGATTCGTTCAGACTGTGGTTTCGCTGTGCTAGATGAGAGTCTGAGTTCTAGCTCCTACGTGTGTCTTGTCCAGTATGAATCCATTACATCCAGCAGCTTTGCATTCCAGCTAATGGGCTGAAGGCATCTTGTAACGCACCTCTAAGGAGCTTGGGTGAAGTCTTGTCTAGCTTGTATGGAAATTAATTTTGTTGTTGACCAAAAGCTTAGCCCAGAAGGTATCTTCCGTTGCACTGAGTCTAAGTGGAGAGGCAAAAGGCCTGAAAAGACAGCATTGTGGGGTTACCTGGCCATATACATGTACCCCTGAAAACTGGATCAGCAGACCTGTTCTCTAATTGCTGCATGCATTTATGCAGTCAAGTGTGGTAAGTCAAGGTTTGGTACATACAGACTGGCAGTGGATAACATTTTTATTTATGGCTCAGAGGTAGAGCAGAGAAAGGAATGAGTCCATATCTTGCAATGTAGCTAAAGTTTGTGTTCCAAACATAGAATCATAGAATGGTAAGGTTGAAAGGGCCCTCCAAGATCATCTACTCCCACCCCCCTGCCATAGGCAGGGACACCTCCCACTAGTACAGGGCACTCAAGGCCTCCTCCAACCTGGCCTTGAACACCCCCAGGAAGGGAGCAGCCACAACCTCCCTGGGCAACGTATGCTGTCTGTTTCCATGTGTTCTTGTTTTCAGGTAGTGTTCCCTTGTAGCGTTAAATGAAAATATAAATAACGTAGCTGTTCAAATTAGTTTTAAATTATTATTGCTTACCGGGTTTCATAATGCTAAATAAAAGCAAGTTGTACGTTTTTTAACAGAAGACTAGTTTTAGAGAAAACAGTTTTCATATTGTGTTTCTGCAGATGATTGAGCAATTTAATGGTGTTCCTTTTTTTTTAAAAGCAGTTTAGTGTGAATGTATTACCACACATTGAGCTTGGCAGGCAAATCTAGCTCTTTGGAAATTCTGAGGATGGCAAAGCTGTTGCAATACAACTGATGGGAAACTTAAAGATAAAGCGGCAAAGAAAATTAAGCTGAAAGATGATTCTACTGATAGACATCATTATCTGTGTGCTTTTATGAAGGTGTAAAGAATGACCATTATGCATTGCTAGTCACAGTAGTCTGGTACTGTGTACTAAACTTCTTCAGGAATTGTAACGGTACAAGCAAGTGCTGAGTTGAATCTTAACATCTGTATGAAAGGACTGGTGATAGTGTGATGGGGTGATTTAGTGAGGGGTTTTGCCTTATCAATACTCTCTTTTTGGGTACATCTTTAAGCATATACATGGGGAGAACAAAAACTAAAAGGCACGTGATTGTCCCACAGCAACCAAGCTGTGTGATAAATAGAACCAGGTTCTTAATGCAATTAGGGTTTGGGGCAGAGGCTTTCAGGAAAATTATATATTATTGCATGGTCAGGTGAAGAATATAAAGATAATAATTAGCAAGTACTGTAAAATACTATTCCTTTTTTTTTTTTTTAACTGAAGAAACCTCAGATATTTGAAAGAGGAACTAGTCAACATGGTTGTCTTCTTGGTGCACATACCTGTAGAGTCTCCTGAGAGGAAGATTTGAACTAATTCTTGGTTTGTTTGATTGCTGGTTTGTGGTTTGGTTGCTTGTCGTTTGGGGGAGATGTTTTGCTTGTTTTGGGGGGGTTGTTGTTGGATGTTATAAAAATGTACAAAACACTGGAAGGTAGATACCACTGAGGTAGCTACCTAAGTTTTACTGATTTGTGGAGGAGATAATGACTTAGACATGTTCTTAATTTTTTAATATGCTTTATACTTTGAAGTTTCCTAGTTGTCCTCCATGAGGTGGTTTCGATGGGGGTTTTGTTTAGTTTTATTTCCCCAGAACTGTTCCACCGAAGTAAGTGCCATGGCACTGTATAATGCACATGTGTAGGAACACAGGTTGGCTTTGAGTAACGCAGGTCAGGTAGCACACACCTAGGAAACCAAGTAATTGTACCTTGTTGGAGGACACCCCTAAGCAACTGTGCCAGTTCTGCTGCTCAATCCGTTTGCTATCCTGATCCTAACTGTAGTCCATGTGCCAGCATATGGTTTAGTGCAGACCTAACTTGAGAGGACTCTGAGAACGCTTCAGACTAATGGTAAAGTTGAATGTGACAGCTTTTATTTCATTGTAACAGAGGGAGTATCAGCTGACACTCTTCTTTCTGCATGGTGACATTTAAAACTAGGTTAAGAGACCACACCCTTGTATGCTGTTACCACCGTGCCTTTAATTCCTTACTGTGGCAAGTTTAATTCTTACTGCTGCCACTCAGTGATGTAACAAAGCCTTTACAGTGGTGTTTTTTGAAGATCAGTGTAGCAGACCGGTGAAAGAATTTTGGCTTGTCATTATAACATCCATCAGCTGCTTTGTCATCACCGAAGAACTCCATTATCAGTTGTGATTAGTACAACTTTTCATCACCCTTCGCGAGAATGTTCCCTTTCATGTAAAGCAAAGATTTGCTTTAGTAGAGAGAGGGCAGTGTTTGGGGGGGCTCTTGTTTGTCCTGTGGGTTTTGATTTTGAGATCTCTTTAGTGAATGGGAAGCCCAGACTGAAGTTTTCTGGAATTCTCTTCCAAGAGATTGTAAAATTCATTCATTTTGTGTACACCATGATCCAGGGCAGCTCTGTCACACTGTCAGAGCCAGCCCAGGACGACAGCAGGTCTATGGAACTCTATCCCAGGCAGGAAATCCCTGCTATGGTGTGTGCTCATCTCACACTCTGAGAGTAGGAATGGAACATCTTCTTCCTGAGAGGGGAGCTTCTGAATTCAAAACCAAAGCAAACAAAACCAACAAACACACAAAAAAATCCCAAAGCAGAACAAAAAAACCCAAACCTGCCAACAAACCCAATGAACAACACCAGCAGCAGAAGTAAAATCTGCAAAATCTCATCAAGCTCTCTTAATCTGCAGTGATTATCCTGTCACAAGGAATGGGAATAGAGGCTCTGGAGTGTGGTGGTGTCATGGGAAACCCTCCTGTGTACTCTGAGTCCTGTGACCCACCCATCCCTGGAGATGTTTAAGGCCAGGGTGGATGAGGCTCTGGGCAGCCTGATCTAGTGTGAGGTGTCCCAGCCCATGGTAGGGGACTGGAACTGGATGATCCTTGTGGTCACTTCCAACCCTGACTGGTTCTGTGATTCACAATAATGAAAATGTCATTAAAGCCCAGGCTGTCCTTTACTCCCATTCCCTTACCAATGTAGTTCCCCAACACCTTTGCTAGAAAGTGTTTAGTTCCTTGGTTTGTTGTTCTGGTTTGGATTGTTGTTGTGTTACTGTTGGGGTTTGGCTTCAGTTTGTTGGAGTTTATTTGGTTGGTTTGGTTTTGTGTTTTTTTTTTAATTCTTTAATTTCATTAAAAACCTTGTTTAGCATTTTATTTTTTTTCTTTCTGGAATATTGAAATTACCGGTGTTTTTTACTTATCTTTAAATAAATTTATCTGGAACTCTGCTGTTATGTTTTGAGTAGAAGTCTACCATCTGCTGGCAGGTTAATTTCATAGCATAGATTGCCAGCTAAGAGACGTCTCTAATTCAGTTTCCAGAAGTCCACAATTTTAGAGCCAATTCAGTCTTTTCAGTGGAGTGATTTCTGCAAAATGTATGCAGTTGGAGGTCTGTAGTGTGGTGGGAGGTCAAGTCATATCTGTGGTCTATGATGGGAATTTAAATTGGTAGGACTTGATTTTGTTCTTTATTTTAGTTTGTCATTTCATAGCATATTGCCTATGTAGTGTGGAAAATACTATGGAAAAATAATATGGTGTCTGAAAGCTAGTAATTATCCCACCCTTAATGCTGAAATAGGACAGCAATGTTCAGTCCTGGTGAGGCATGATCTGCTGATCATGCACACCTTCCTCAAGCCGCCTGCAGATGGGACTTGTGCAAATTTATGGTTGTTTTAATTCCTTCTGAAAATCAAGGAGTGGAAAGATACAGGAAAAAATTAGGACTTTCATAAATGAGGAGCAAAATAAAAATACATTCCACCAAAAATGGTACCAGTCCTAGTGGTGAGCATACTTCCTGCAGGTGTTGCAATCATATTGAACAATTACTGAATTATTAAAGGACTAGTGCCCTGTGTGAGGGCTCCTTTCAGACTTAGATGATGAAGGATCCAGCAGGTGGCACCTGGCTTAGAGCTAAACGAAATTCTCCTTGCTCCGCGGAAGGAGATGACAGACCATAGACATGCATCCCACTTGCCACTGGGAATAGAGCGGCATTAATGACTGCAACAATCTCAGCATTTCTCCTCTGGTGTCTTAGCAAGCAACTGTATCAAATTGTTGTACGAACCACTTCTGAGAAATGGTCGCCTTTAGGAAAGATGTAGTGACTCCATCTTATGGATAATGATCTGGCAAAAGAAGCCACAGGTTGTGACAGATGCTGTCCTCTCTGAGAATGAGACCAGCACAGTGCTGTAGCTGAAAAAAACCAAACCCATGTATGTTAGAGAGAACTTTCTAAAGAGAAAACATTTCATGTATATCACACTAATAAGTTTTGTGTTAAGTTTATTGTGCATTAGCAGTCATTGAACAAAACATTTTGTTTCTGTAGGAGTTACTAAGGTTGACTATGGGGACATATCCTCACGGCTTGGACTGCGACGCAAGCTCCAGTGCAAGCCTTTCTCCTGGTACCTGGAGAATGTTTATCCTGATTCCCAAATTCCACGCCATTACTTTTCTCTGGGAGAGGTAAAATTTTATCCTACACATTTATCTACATTGCGTAGTAAATTGTTTATATTCAGAAGAGAGTGCAAACAAGTTAACTTCAGTAGAGTTCCTGTGTGTTCCTGTTATCTGTCAAGTGATACATCTGACTTCCAGTGCAGCTGAAAACTGCACTTTGTTGTCTGTCTGTGTGTGTGTACACACACTGTAATCTGAATGTTTTTTCCATGTTTCGACTGCAGTACTAAATGTCACAGAAATGTGTAGTTATGGATAACTTTCTTTGTAATGTTCTCTGTGCAGAATATGAGCAGAGTTTTGCTTTAAAACATAAACCAGATCAAGCCAAGAGTTTCCTTAAAACTGCTCTGAATTCCACCCCCACTGGGCAGTGACCAGGCTATTGCAGTGATCTCCAAGCTCTGTTGGGCATTTCTCTGGTTTTAATGTGAAGTTTAAGTAACTGTAGAGGTAGTACAGATGTTGCTGTTGTAAGTAAACTCTCCCCTACAAGTCATGCTTGTTGTAGAGTGATTTTGTTTTGGGAAGACACGCTTTCAACAAAATGGATCAGGCATTTGTGCTGCTCTGTGGCTGTCAGGAGACAATATTCATACCTACTTACTGTGTAGTAATGAGGGGATAAGGCTGTAACTCAAGAAATGAGGAAATTGTACCCAGTCACCCATAACATAATTTCAAAGCTAATTAGACCCACAATGCCTAGACCAGTGCTTCAAAACTTCTAAAGGTTTTGTCTTGTGATGGTTTGGGAGTTATCTGCCCCCCCTCAACGAAATCCCCCAGACTAGACTCAGCCAACTGGAAGTTAAGGACTGAAGCTCTATTTACAGCTCAGCACAATGTACAAGCAGAGATATACACAATAGACAGGAATAGTTACAGACATAGACAAGTTAAAGGGAATGCAGAAACACAATCCCCCTCCCAGAAACCAGAGTCCCCAGGAGGGGCTCCCAACCACCCTTCCACCTTCTTTCCACCCCTCTACCTCACCCCAGGGTCTGCCCTATGTGCAAGGTGAGTTTGGAGGATGGGCAAGGGGGGTTAGAAGCAGAGTGATGAGTTGGGTTACACAGCCGCAAAAGCCCAGGGAGAAAACACACTGACTGCAACAGAGAGACTCTGTCTTATCTATGTTTGTGTCCTTGTTTTTACACATCCCCGCAAGCCTATGAGTAAAGCAGACATCTCCACTGTTTGCTTTTCACAGCCTATAATTTTTTTCATTAAAATGTTGCAACTGGCCTCAAACCAGCACGTCTCAGTTGTGTTCATTGCCTTGTAGCTGAGTCCTTTAGCCAGAAGAATCTTGACAGAAAGATCCCCAAAGAAAGCAAGGAAACAAACATGATTCTGTAACCTGTAGCTTGAATGTTTGCTTGGGAACTTGAGGCTTGGCCAGAGGTCTCTCATTGTTGTCCGTTTCCTATCTGTTGGATTCCATTCGCCTAACCTGTGGTATATAGCACAGAGAACTGGTGCCAGTGTGCTTCAGTATGGACATAGCTCTCTTCTAAGAGTAACAAACTGTGATGTGCACTTTTTTTCACTTCCAGATAAGGAATGTGGAGACAAATCAATGTCTGGATAACATGGCAAGAAAAGAAAATGAGAAAGTTGGGATCTTTAACTGCCATGGAATGGGTGGCAATCAGGTGACAATTTTTAGAAAATGAATGTATGGAATTGTTTCTGATCACTTCTCATCAGGACATTTCTTTGGTAGTTCTCTTTAAAATATTAAAATAATAAAAAACTTGTAGGGGCTAGGAAATGTTCACTGAAGAAAATGTGTGTAAGAGGCAATGGAGGAGGAGACTCATCGGTGGCTTTTCATTTGTATGTTTTCGAGGCCTGATTGCAGTAGGCTTTTACATGAACTTCCAGGTGAAAGGAGGAGAGTATGCTGTAAGCTAAACTTCACCACTCAGTTCTCTGGAACTGGCTTTTGATTAGCTCTCCTCATTGACATCATTATTTTTGAAACAACATGCCTGAAATGGTGCTTTTAATGTACGTTTTTTTGAACGTCAGTTCTGGAATTTCATTTACATTTGAGGGGGGTGGTGGGTTTTGGTTGGTTAGGGGGTTTTGTTTGATTGGTTTGGATTTTTTTGTTCTTATTAGTAATTCTAATTTAATTGTTTTCGACTGCACCAATAGGCCTGTGTTGGGGATCCTTATGCTTCAACACAAGAAGCAGTGTACAATTTTTAAAAAATCAGTTTTAACTCAACAGTTTGTTCACAGGGTGTTTATACCCTAAAAAAAAAAAAAAAGGTTAATGTTTATATGCATGCTGAAGGGAAAAGAAAAAAGTGGGTATTAATAAAGTAATGCACAAATCTTTTAGTTGAACTTCTTTTTCAGTTCCTCTCATTCTTTTTCTGTCTAGGTCTTCTCATACACTGCCAACAAAGAAATTCGAACAGATGATTTGTGTTTAGATGTGTCCAAACTTAATGGCCCAGTAACCATGCTCAAGTGCCATCACCTAAAAGGAAATCAGCTTTGGGAATATGATCCAGTGGTAAGTCCCTGTGATGGTTTGGGAGTTCCCTGACCCCCCCACACTTTGTAAAATCCCCCAGCCTAGACTCACCCAGCTGGAAGTTAAGGACTGAAGCTCTATTTACAGCTCAGCACAATGTACAAGCAGAGATATACACAACAGACAGGAATAGTTACAGACATAGACAAGTTAAAGGGAATACAGAAACACAATCCCCCTCCCAGAAATCAGAGACACCAGGAGGGGCTCCCAGCCACCCTTCCACCTCCTTTCCACCCCTCTACCTTACCCCAGCGTTTGGCGTACGTGCAAGGTGAGTTTGGAGGATGGGCCAGGGAGGTTAGAAGCAAAGTGCTTAGTGAGGTTACTCGGCAGAGAGGAGAAGGCAAAAAAACTAGAGAGACCAAGATTCTCTGAGCCTGAGAGTGTCTTATCTATGTTTGTATTCTTATTCTTATCCATCTCAGCAAGCCTATGAGTGAGGCAGACATCACCAGTGTTTTCCCTTCACAGCCTATAATATAATGTTCTCCATTAAAATATTCCAATTAGCCTCAAACCAGCACAGTCCCCTAAAGACTTGTGACGTTAAGACGAGACAACTTGAGTGTGTACGTAAGCCTACAGAGCAATTTATTCCAGTGTGGGACCATTATTTGACACTCAAAACAGGAAACAAAGTCACTGGTGTGTTATCAAAATGCAACTACGGCACTGCAAAACACAACACTGGAAAGACACTCTGAGGAGAATTAACTCCAGCTAATGTTGGGGTTTTTCGTTGTTCTTTGTTTTGTATTGTTTTGTTCTTCATTTGGGTTTGGTGGCTTGGTTTGTTTGCCTTGATTTTTTTGTTTGGTTTTTGGTTGTGGTTTTTTTTTTTAACCCTTTGCTGCTTGTGCTCATAAAGCCTGCCTGTTCTGCCACTTCTCAGTCCAGTGTCCCGGTTGTGCTACTGAGAGAAAGGAAATAGCGATAGTAATGCTGGCAGTACCATAGACAAGTTGATGCACTGATGAGTATCCATAGTAGAGTGGCAGGAAATGCAACTTGTGAAGATCTCTCCTCCACAAGGATAGTACTGAGGTAGTGGTGCATGTAAAATTGCATGAGTAAGATTGGTGGATAGCGGAAAAGATGTGAACTGGCACAAATCTGATTTTTAAGAGAACATACTTTTAGAATGTTGTCCCCAGTTAGAAAGTGTCCCCAGTTGAGAAAGAAACACACTTCTGAAGTGTACCTGTTTGATAAAACACATGTGCATGAAAGACATGTGCAGAGAATAAAAAAAAAACCCTAAACATACTCAGTGTGGTCATTCTCAGCTGATCAAAACTACTATTAGAATAATTATATATCTTACCAAATTTTAATTTTTAACTCCTCAAAGATCCCCAGCTGTATAGTCCAGTTTAAACAGCAGTGACTATTGCTTGATAAGAGTGTCATTCAGAAGCTCAAGCTGTCCCATTTTTGATGGAGCAATGTTTTCAGTAGCTACAACATCAAATATCACAGTGTTCAGTATTGAGATCTCGAGTCAGGTTGTGTCTAGCTCCTGCTTACCTGTGGAAGAGTTAATGGCCACTAGAAGCTTTTTTGGTGATTTTTGTAAACCTAATTTCTTTTCATTTTGTCTTCAAGAAATTAACCCTGTTGCATGTGAACAGTAACCAGTGCCTGGACAGAGCGACGGAGGAGGACAGCCAGGTGCCGAGCGTCAGAGACTGCACTGGCAGCCGCTCCCAGCAGTGGCTGCTGCGCAACGTCACCCTCCCAGAGATATTCTGAGAGGCGCTAAGGAAAGCAAGCACTGACTGGGCTACCTCGGCGGATACTTAGGCTACACTGTTACGTGGCAACTGCAGAAACTTCTGCTCAGCAGAACCCATGGTTGGTCAGCTGTTAGAATTCCTGCAGCTTCTCAGTGACTGTGAACCTTCCTTCCTTGAAAGAGATGTGAAACTGTCACACCTGCCAGGGGAACTGCACTGCCTGATGTTTACAAGGTCAAAGAAGTTTCTTCCAGCAAGTAATTTAGATAACATTTGGACAGTGGAAACATAATCAATGAAATAGTCCCTCTGAAGAGCTGCATATCACTGTAGTTTGCTTGCACATCGGTAACCTGTGCTGAAAGTGCTTTTGTAATGAAGAAAGTTCTAAGAATTTTTTTTTCCTGGTTAGAAGTGGTAACTGCTAGATCCACAAATAAATGCAAGAGAGCTGGGAAACAGGTTCTGTAATATGGAATAACAGTTCTCTGGTTTAAAAACGAAGTAAATGGGGTTTAATGGAAATTAAATCAGAGCTATGAAAAGTACAATTTGTTATAGTGAAGTATCAAATTTATATGTAGATTTTATACCTCATTGGGGGAAATAACAAAGTCAAAAGGTAATTGTTTCTCTCAATTGTGTAATAGTCTATAAATACTTTTCTGATGAATCTAAAATTATTCTGGGCACAAACCAAATGAGCATAAGAATAAACATGGCTCTTGAATGTCAGATCAACTTTTTTCTTTTTTTTTTTTTTCTGGTTTAATTTCTTGGCTGTTGGAATTGTATCTTCTTATTGCTGTCTGAAACATGGAGGCTAACATGTTGTCTAGCTTCTTTTCTCTCTTCCATTTCATCCAGACCAGCCGTCGTTTCAGTTTAGACTTGGGTCAGTCACCTTAATGGACTTTCATGGCCAAACAAAAGATTTGAGTACCCTCTGAAATTAAGTTAACTGGAAAGTATACACTCAGCACCCAAGACTCAGAATCCCATACTATGGTTTCATTTTCATAGCAATAAATCTTGAGTTCTTTGTTTGAGTTCTGTCATCAGAAGACCAGAAGAAATTATGTATGATCAGGGTAGCAGAAGACTGTTGAAACCAAATGAAATCCTTTTTCACTTCATATTCAGATGGGCTTCATTGTTAAGTGAGTATTAGACTCTGAATAGTAATGAATCTGCTGATTTTTTTCCTAATAAAACCTAAAGAAAAATAGCTAAATTGGCATGGGTTTTACAGTTAACATAACCAAAAGCAATGTGACTGTGCTATTACATTGGTCTGTATTTTTTAACTGATTTTCTCTGGTTTTTTTAAGAAAAATCTGTGTGGGCTGATGTTGAAAATGAGCCACTGAATGCTCAGAGTATACACTGAATTTTCTTTTGGAAAGAAAAATGAAATTTGCTAATGGAGAGGATATTTTTATGAAAAATGTCAATTGTTTGGCCAACTGTCCTGTAAAGCAAATTAAATCTAGACTCATGCAAAAGTTGTGTGGAATTATATTTCATTATTATGGCTCTTTTAGATTTGCTACTTCCAGATACTTTAAGTCAGTGTTATCTCACAGAACCATGGAATTTTCAGAGTTGGAAGGGACCTCAAAGATCATCCAGTTCCAAACCCACTGCCATGGGAAGGGGCACATCACACTGAATCAGGTCGCTCAGAGCCCCATCCAACCTGGCCTTAAAAACTTCTGGGAATGCAGCCTCCACCACCTCCCTGGGCAACCTGTTCCTGTAAGAACATGGTGGTTTGGGATTTTCCCCTTTGAATCACCAGATTAGCTCAGACAACTGCAAGTTAAGATGAAGCTATATATTTGCAAGCATTTATACCTGTTAGATACAGATACTTACACTTAGATACAAGTTAGAAGTAACACAGAAATACAGAATCCCTTCCTAGCAGTGAGACTGCCCAGGAGGGTTCCCAACTAACACACCACACCACCCCCCCTTTCTCCTTCCCACCTCCTGATCTCCAACTAAGTAAACAAAGTAAGCCCCAAATAGCTCCTGTGATTAATTGCAGAGGTCAGAGGTGAGAGATCAGAGCCGATGAGAGTTAGAGGGAAATGATTAGACTGGGTTACATAGGTTCAGGCAGAGGAGTTAAGGCAAGTCAGCCAGCAGAGACCAAAGTGAGAGACTTTATTACAGCTATTTACATCTCAGCAATCCAATGGGTAATACAGACATCACTGTTGTTTTCTTTTTCACAGCCAATGATCTAATTGCTCTCATTAAAATGTTCCAATTAGCCTCAAACCAGCACATCCAGTGTCTTACCACCCTCATGGTGAAGAACTTCTTCCTAACATCCAATCTGAATCTTGGTTGCTTTGTCTGTTCAGGTAATGTAACAAACTCAGAGATATGAGCAAAGCCTTGCCAGATTTACTCTGCTGTATTTCCCCTTCAAAGTCAGTAAGGCCATGCAAGTATGCTTCAGGAAATTGGCTGAAAAATACTTAGATCCTCTTCACTACATGAACAATTCCTCAATGATTTCAAGTTAAGAAAAAATGTATTACAGATCAGGTTTTAATAGCTTTAGGAGTCCTGCTTCTTATTTGAACTCAATTGTAATGATAGGGGTTTAGGGTCAGACAGGGACATGTCAGGTTAAAATTACCAAACATGTATGTTGGAGTGTTTACCTTTGGGTCTGTAAGGACATTTCTTAAAGTCATCCTATATAGTGCCTGAATTTGTCTTGTTGTTCAACTCAGCATAGTTGTGATATTCTGTACAGGGCGATGCATATGGATATTTGTATAACAAAATAATACTTTTACTGTACGAAAAAAATGTTAATTTTACAACCATGGCTCAGTTTGCAAGGCACCAGAGCTGCAAGCAGCTAATGGGATGCACTCATCCCAGAGGGGGAAAAGGATTCTGGGACAGGAGTTGTCAGGGCTCATTGATAGGGCTTTAAACTAGATTTGAAGAGGGAAGAGCCTAATAATTTCATTCTGTTCTCTGACAAACAGTTAAGCAGCTCCCCAGAGGCAGAGGGATGGAGTCCTAGTAAGGGCTCTCAACTTGCCGCCCTGAGGCAAGCCAGGGGTGATGCACCAGGACAGCACAGGGAATCAAAGGGGATTGGCACAAGACCACACAGCCAGCCCAGCTGAAGTGCCTTTATGTGACTGCATCCAGCTTGGGCAATAAACAGGATGCATTAAGGGGCACTGTGCTGCTGGGATGCCATCACAGAGTGGTTATTACTGAAACCTGGTGGGATGATTCCCATAACTGGAATGTAAGGATAGACAGGAATGAGCTCTTCAGGAAGGGGAGGAGGGAGGAGGGGAGGAGGTGTTGCCCATCAGTGAACAGGTGGAATAAGTGGAGCTCCATCTGGGGAAGGATGATGAGCTGGTGGAGAGCATATGGGTTAAGATTAAAGGGAAGGCAGGGGAAGGTGATGTTACAGTAGGGGCCACTTACATGATACCTGACCAGCAGAACCAAGCAGATGAGGCCCTCCACAGGCAAATAGAGGTGGCTTTCTGTTCACAAGCCCTGATCCTCAAGGGGCATTTCAACCACCCTGACATCTGCTGGAGAGATAATACAGCAAGGCACCAGCAATCATGGATGTTCCTGTAGTGCATGGATGAGCAACCTCCTCCTCCACATGGTAGAGAAGCCATGAGAGAAGGTGCAATGCTGGACCTTGTCCTCACCAATAGGGAAGGGCTGGTGACCAGTGTGAGGCTCAGAGATAACCTTGGCTGCAGTGACCATGAAGTGATGGAATTTAAGATGTTTAGGGCAACTAGGAGGATTAATTCCAAGCTTACAACCCTGGACTTTAGGCATGCAGACTTTGATTGCTTCAGGGATCTGATGGCCAAGGTACTGTGGGACAAAGCCCTAGAGGGTGAAGGGGCCCAGGACAGCTGGTCAGTGTTCAAGGGTCACCTCCTCTGCATCCCGAAGCAACGTATACCAACAAAGAATGCTAGGAGACCTGCCTGGATGAGGAAGGAGCTCCTGGACACAAAAAGAAGCTCTAAAAAGGGTGGAACAAAGAACAGATAGAATGAGGGGTATCTAAGGAAGCTGTCCAAGCAGCAGGAGACCTGCTTGGAAAAGCTAAAGCTCAGTTAGAATTAAGTCTAGCCAGGGAGATTAAGGTGAATAGCAAATAGTTCTAGAGGTGCATTAATGGCAAAAAGAAGACTAGGAAAGGTGTGGGCCCCATCAGGAAAGAAACAGGTGAACTGATGACAAGTGACATGGAGAAGATTGAGGTTCTCAATGACTTCTTTACCTCAATCTTCACTGACAAGGGCTCAGCCACACTGCCAGAGCCATGGAAGATAACAGCAGTGGTTGGAAGAAAGAACTGCCCATGGTGAGTGAAGATCAGGTTCATGACCATCTGACAAACCTGAAAGGGCCATAGTGGGAGCCCCAAAGCTGAATACACCACTCCAGGTAATCACATTAAAAAACCCAACACCTCTTCCCTCTGCCTCATGACGTTGTAAGTTCTCTGATGTGAACTTTTAGGGTTTGGAGGGTTAGCAGTAGTTACCTGCTGTCCTGTTAGACTTCGTCATAGCTGGCTTACAGTGCTGCAGTAAGCACAGAATCAGGCCTGTCCAAAATACTCACCTCCAGCCCCTTTCCAAAACCACAGAGGAATACAAAGAAGGAGATAGCAAAACTTCCAGGCTCACATCAAAAAGATTTTTAGATGACACTGAAACTGTTTACAACTGGCTGTGTAAAACCTGCCTGCAGCTGGTGCCATGTCTTGATTCAGAGCACAGCAGCTAAAATTTTCAAGACAATTATCAATGACATTTTCATCTAGTTTGCATAAATGTAACAATTTATGTTACATTTTCATCTAGTTTGCAGATTTTGCTTTGACAGGCAGCAAGTACCCTAATTTTAAAAAGAGGTTGCTTCAGTTATTAATTTGCATTGCTGATTAAACGATCTTTCCTGTGCTTTTCTGGGTAAGTAAATTGGAAGTATCTGTGATGATCTTTTAATTTTCTTTACTTTTGAGGCGAGGAGAGGAATGCAAGACCTACAATATCCTTGTGATTTTACGAAAATCACCTGCCACTTTGCTTGTCTGCATAGAGCTCGACTTCATTCCTGAAGATCAGCGTATTGCCCTTCAAATTTTGTTTGTTCTAAACCTAAATAAGAAATTCCAGAATCTTGTTATTTCCACCCTGCTTTTTAGGAGGGAAATCGCAGTCACTCCTGGTTGTTTTCCTTTCTATACTTATGTGTTACTGTGCTGGTTTGAGCTAATTGGAATATTTTAATAGAGAAAATTATATTATAGTCTGTGAAGGAAAACAATGGTGATGTCTACTTCACTCATAGGCTTGCTGAGATGTTTAGAGAAAGAACCCAAAACAAAAGATAAGAGAGTGTCTCGAGCTGGCAGTCTGTGTCACAGGGCACAGCGTCTCGGGCTGCTTGCAGCTTCTGGGGCTGCTTGCAGCTTCTGGCTTCTCCTCTCTGCCTATTAATTTCACTAACCACTTTTCTTCTAATCCCCCTTGGCTGATCCTCCAAACTCACCTTGCATGTAGGGCAAACTTTGGGGTAAGGTATAGGGGTGGGGAGAAGGTGGAAGGGTGGTTGGGAGCCCCTCCTGGGGTCTCTGATTTCTGGGAGGGGAGTTGTGTTTCTGTATTACCTTTACCTTGTATATGTCTGTAACTATTCCTGTATATAGTGTCTAATTCTGCTTGTACATTGTGCTGAGCTGTAAATAGAGCTTCATCTCTTAACTTCCAGCTGGCTGAGTTCTAGTCTGGGTCATTTTACAAAGTGTGGGGGGGACAGGGAACTCTCAAACTGTCGCAGTTACCATATCTCCAGAACTGGCCTGGAATTGACCTAATGGTTCACACTGCAGAACTCAAAAAAACAGGTCAAATTTTCAATTAATCATCGAATGGTTTGGATTGAAAGGGACCTCCAAAGGGCACCTAGTGCAACCCCTCTGCAATAAGCTGGGGCATTATGCAATAGATCAGGTTTCTCAGAGCCTTGTCAAGGCTGACTTTCAATATCTCCACTACCTCAACTACCTGTGCTGGAAGGGCAAAAATCCAGTTAAACCGGTCTGCCCCTTCCCCTGTATCTGTTTCTCCCAGTTCCATTGCAGGGCCCAGGGATGAGGTCGAGGAACAGACAAAAGGGGAGCTGGTGTCAGTAAGCCTGCCCTAAGGGATACCAATCCAGCACCACATCTCTGCAACCCAAAACACTGCCTCACTGCCCCGAAGTGACCCCCCCACAGCTCAGAGGCAGCTAGGAAAGGGGGCAGATCTCCACCGAACCTGCACACCCTGTGCTGCCTCAAGCCACAGTTTATGTTACAAGAGCATACATAGTCATGAGACAGGGTAGGGTTAGTACAATTATTTCTTGGAGCTCATTAACATAGGTATTTTCCCATTCTCCACCCCAGTTCCACCCCCGGTGGCCTTGGGTGGTTGTCTGGGAGGAAGGCCAGCAGTCTTCCTCACAGTGTTTTTTCATCTTTTATCAGCAGACCTCCCTTAACTGCTTTATTGGCCTGAAGTCAGGATCTCTCTGCTCCTCCTTATCTCCCTCCTGCTTTCCTTAGTCAAAAGAATGCAGACCTGGACCTCTTCAAGGTTACATAGCACAGATCTCCAACTAGTAGCTACAAACACTTCTACAAAGTTTGCTACAGATACCTTCAAGAATGGATATTGGTCTGTGGGCCCCCTTCAGCAGCACTCCTTCATTTTATACTTGTTTCTTTTGCCATGCCTTTTGGGACTATAGAATCATAGAATGGTAAGGTTGGAAGGGACCTCAAGGATCATCCAGTTCCAACNAGCCTTCTCTTCTCCAGACTGCAGAGCCCCAACTCCCTTAGCCTGTCCTCACAGCAGAGCTGCTGCAGCCGTCTCAGCATCTTTGTGGCTTCCTCTGGACTGGCTCCAACACTTCCATGTCCTTCCTGTGCTGGGGACTCCAGAGCTGCACACAGGACTCCAGGTGGGATCTGAGGAGAGCAGAGCCCTTGCCCTGCTGCCCACACTGCTCTTGCTGCAGCCCAGCACACAGTTGCTGTCTGGGCTGCACTCACACTGCAGGCTCAGGCTGAGCTTTGCATCACCGCAGACCCCCAGGGCCTGTTCCTCAGGGCTGCTCTCAGCCTTATACCACCCAGCCTGCAGTTGTGCTTGGCTTTGTGCCTACCCAGCTGCAGGACCTTGCACTTGGCCTTGTTGAATGCCACGAATATGTCTGCTTAGGTTAGGCATGACACTTAGAATTGATTGGCTAAACTCCTGATGCTTAGTGCCTATTGGACAATTTAATTTACAAAAGGTAATTAATAGGGGAACGATTTAAAAAAAACAAACAAACATACTCTTTCCACAGTGATTCCTCAGGGACCGTCAGCAGCTTTCCTCAGGTATCCTTCCAGTAGCAGCTCGTTAATTGGGTTCCTGACTGCAACTCAGCAGGATTCAGGTAGCAACAGGTTTTGTTCCACAGTGGCCACCTGCTGGCAGCAGCACAACTCCTTGCAGGGCCTCAGTTCTCGCCTCCTTCCCTCTCCTCTGGATTACTTTTTATCATTGTATTTTCCTCCTAGGAATTACAATCATGGTTTTGGAAGCAGCTTTATACAGGTAAAATTCTCTTCCCTCGGGGTAGCTACGTGTCTCTGGTGAGTAATTGGGCTAATTTCTGTCATTTCTGTAAGCTTGAAGCCTTGGCTAATTGGGCTCATTCAGTAAGCATCTTTGGGCTCATTCAGTAAGCACCTTTGGTCCATCTTGTGACCAAAACTGGTATCCTTCCCACTCCCATAATAATTTTTTCCTGTTCTGCTTTCACATTGGCAGGCTGTTTAATTCTGTGTTTATAATTTGTGTTTATAATTTATTTTTATAATTCTGTATTTAAAATTAATTTTTCACCCTTTGTGCAAATACCTACCTTTGACCAAGCATTAAAAAAAAATAAAAAAAAAAATCCGGTGAAATGTTTTATATTAATAAATAATAATGTATCAGACCTCAAAACAATTTTACTATTTCATATTTTAATATTTCCACATCGCTACCTCTCTGGGCAACCTGTTTCAGTGTTCCACTGGAACATTCTGCTCTCAGTCACTGTGAGACAGAAATTCCTGAAAACAATCAACAAGCAACATCCCTTTATGACACCACAGTGTATTTGCATAACATCTACCAGATAGTTATATAAACTACTGAGTTTTAAATGTCTGGGAGGAAACAGTTGTACCAGAAAACTTAAGTAATGTTCAAGGAGTTTGGAAAACAAGTTTGAAATGCTTTTTGTGGTTAAAACAAAACCTAGTTTTATTGCAGTTATTAGCGAAAATGAGTATCAGCAATTAAAAAAGTCAACTGACTCTTCTCCACCCTCTCTCCAGAAGACAGTGAACAATGACTCAGCCTTGCAAACTTGGTAACAGCTGGAAAGCTGCCAGGAGTTAAGATAGTGCAAGTGTCAGAACAGTTTCTTTCCAATAAACTAAGAATACAGGAAAGAGTGCAGAGTGGGAGAGGATTCTAATAAAATAATATGGTCTGCTTTTAACTAATACTGCTGTGCACTTGTAAGCTAATTAAATAAATACTTCAGAGAACACTGATTTTCTACTACCATACAACACGATGCTTCTGTTGCATAGCACTACCAAAAGAGTTTCTCTGGGCTGTAAATGTCACCCTCTGAAACTGTGGTGTGTCAAGGAGTTAAGGTGGAGAAGCTGGTTCCAGCCTGTGAGTTTGGCTTTTTAAAAAATTAGATCAACTTTTGTTGCATAAAATTCCTGAGTGACTGCTGGTTGATAGCACAATTCAAAGGAGAAAGATGAGGGGGAATGAGCAAAGCAGGCAGCTGTGCCACCTGTCTCCAGCATGGGTCCTGCTGCCTGAAAAACTGAGTCTTCAGTCCTTGTGCTTTTGCTTTCTTAAGTGTTCCAGCTGTTACTGCAGTCGGTTGTTTAAAATAATTACCTTTCCTAGTCCATTACTCAGTGGCAGTTTTTACTCTTGTTTACTTCACATAATGATCATCTTCTGTTTGAAATTAAAGGTCCATATAGAAATAATCTGGAGTGTTCTTATCTGGATGTTTTGGGGTTCTTTTTGGGTGGTGTGTGTTCTTTCTCTCTCCCCCTCTCCCCCTCT
>VWYK01089653.1:0-16989 GCA_013399775.1 Semnornis frantzii
CATGAAGACCAAACACAGGGGTTTATCATCACTGTTGGCAGGAGCTGGCAAGACCACTGGAATTTGAACCACTGATGCTGTTGCAAATACTGAGCGTACAAAGAGAAATACCTTTGTATATCAGGTTAACTTGCTCAGCTGACTGCCTGAGTAGGTTTACCATCAGCTGAGTGTTTTACAGATTGCCAGAAAAGCACCCAGATTATAAAGTGGCTGGAGAGGCTGAAGTTCTGATTAAGGGAGACAGAATTGAGCTTACAGATTAAAAAATTATAACAACAAAATGTTCAGTAGCCGCATCAAAAATAGAAGGGAGAGACAGTGGTGTCTATGTGGTATGTAGTGGTCTGATCAGTCAGAGCTGAAAGATCAAAAAAAACCTCTGTGATCTGATTTTTCACTTCTTCAGGCTACTAAACTGGGATTATCTTTATGTTGCTTATCAAAATGTGCCCTATGTGTATCAGTTCAAATGTCCAGGAATTAGACTGATGAAATGAAGCCTTCAAATTCTGTTCCTTCTCTGTGTTCGAATTTCCCAGACTCTTGCTCTTCATTTACCATTAACAAACAAACAAACCCAAACCCCAAAATTAAAAATCTATACCAGATTAGCACCAGACTGAGACAAGTGCTACCCTAACAAGCATTCCTGTGAAAGCCCACCAGTGCCAGAGACTCCTGTGATCACCAAAAGTGAAGTCTGGAGTTGGTAGTTGAAAGTTTTCTGTTGTTGTTTAAAGTCAGGGAGCTCTGTAACAGAGAGGGTGAATACCTTCACTGATGTATTGGAAGTAATGTATGGGTACATGAAAACTTCCATGGAATTCAGTCTGCATTTCTGCCTGAATAATTATCAGGTACAATGGTTTGGAGGCCAAATCTTGCTTTCACTGATAGAGCAGCTTGAAAGAAAATTTTAGGCGCGTGTGTTTTCCAGTGGTGTAAAAGGAGTTAACTACAGTAGTAGTATTGAAAGCAAAGAATCCTCAACATCCATGGCATTGAGTCTCTCAGCAGTTACAGCAGGCTGTAGTGAAAGCTCACAGGTCTGACATCCTAAAACCCTGCAGAAAAACCTTGACAGTCTGTCCTGTGAGGTGCTGAGCAGCTCTACTTCTTATTTACCCGCAAACACTCAGCGCTCTGGTTTGGGCTGTCTATCAGTGAATGTCACATCTTCCTGTCATGTCATTTTCCCACTATCACAAATTCTTACGTTAAATGTATTTTGGAGGGAGCAATTGACTGTGTATGGGAAAGACTGAGCAAGTGACAAAAGGCTTATAAAAGAAATCAACCAAACACAGCACAATTTCATCCCTCATTCAGACGTGTGTGTATGAGCTGTCTCGTGTGCCTCCATCACTAAGAGAAGAAGATAATAAATCACTCTTCTTCTGTAAACTTGTTAAAGTTGTTGCTTTGTCAGCAAATTATTACACTCACTATGGAACAGAATCACAACACGGAATCACAGAATGACAGGAGTTGGAAGGGACCTCTGGAGATCATTGAGCCTGTCCCCTCTGCTAAAGCAGGATCACCTAGAACAGGTTGCACAGGAATGTGATCAGGCAAGTTTCGAAAGTCTCCAGAGACTGAAACTCCACCACCTCTCTGGACAGACTGCTCCAGGGCTCTGGCACTCTTAACAGCAAAAATGTTTCTCCTTAAGTTCAAGCAAAACCTCCTGTGTTCTACTTTGTGCACACTGCCCTTTGTCCTATCACTGGGCACCACTGAAAACAGCCCAGCCACATCCTCAGGACCTCCATCCTTTAGCTATAGATCAGCAGTGAGAAGATCCCTGCTCTGTCCTTATCCAGGCTTAACAGCCCATGGCCTCTCAGCCTCTTCTCATCAAAGAGAGATGCTCCAGTGCCCTTAGCATCTTCGTGGCTTCTGTTGGACACACTTAACCTGTTCTTTTATTTATCTTAATGCACTTTGGCTTCCTCAGTAGGATGGCTAATTAGTGTTTTTATTACTGCTTCAAACACTGTCCTGCTGTGCTGGGCACATGGGTTTGAATACCTCTACAGGTGAGAGACTTAGATCATCTGTGTTTGGTTGGGTGACACCTTATAAAGAACAGAACTTGGATCAGGACTGTTTTACCAGCTTAGGCTGAAACAGGGTTTGTGCTGCTCAGTATCAGTCTTGCTGAGTAATACCCTCCTCGGGAGCGCAATGCGCTTTGATGCTGACTGCTGTCATGATGAGTATTTAAAATGTTTGGTCTTTTTCTCATCCTTTAGGGAAAAAAAAAATATTTTTCTGTTGAATCAATGTTGTGTTTTAAAATAAGCCTGAAGATGACTAGGGGGGGAAAAAAAAAGTAAATTTTGTGCTGAGGCTTGCAATAGGGGATATGTGTGTGTAGGATGAATTGCCATGATAGTGCCAGCCATTTTAGTAGAGACTGAAGTATATAAGACAAATAAATATGGCTCTTGAAATCTGATCCTACAAATCACCACAAAAACCTGTTGATGACCGAAAGGTTGCAGAATTTCATTTAGTTTTCATCTTCAAAGATTGCCTGGGAGATGCTGCAACTGGAACAGTATGGCATGAAATTCTGCAATGCCCTATGCTGGATGCCCTTGGAAGCAGCTGCTGCTTCTCTAGTTCCACCGTATCATGGTAGCTTGTACTTCATGAAGTCATGGTATCAAAGTGCCTATTTCAATCTCTTCCATTCTCCTTATCCTTAACTCTTTGTGTTTTGCCTTTACTCACAAGCATGAGGATTACTTAATGACTCTTTCTTGAAGGATGACTCCTTCAAACAGTAAGTCCTGAAAATTAGCCTGAAATGGTGCCAGGAGAGGTATAGATTGGATATTAAGAAGAATTTCTTTCCTGAAGGAATGGTCAGGCATTGGAACAGGCTGCCCAGCGAGGTGGTGGAGTCACCTGAAATGTTTAAGAAATATGTGGACATGACACTTGGGGACATACTTGAATAGCCACAGTGGTGTTAGGCTGATGGTTGGACTCAATGATCTCAGAGGTCTTTTCCAACCAAAACACTTCTATGATTCTTTCTTGAAGGCTGATTAATACCTTGATACACATGGTAGGAACAGTGGGTCTTTAAAAAGTGGTGGCATCACTTTTTGACCCTGTCTGTCTGATAACACCACAAAGCATGGAAATGTTAGTTTTATCTGAGTTTTCTAATCAGTTTTCAGGGTTGCAATGTGCTATAGGCTGTGTCTCTGTTTTCCCATGTAGAAAGCTCACGCTGTATAAATCCAAACTAACCCTGCTTTGATTTCATGTAAGTTTATTGCCAGATAAACAATATCCCTTATACAGAACATGACTGTGCTTGTAGGCTTAATGCCCTGGCTGCACTGATATGAAAAAGCAGGGGGCTGGCTGATGATGAGGGCTGGCTAATGCAGCGCCTCCGAGCAGCAGGCAGTTTGAAGCTTACAATCGAACCGTGGGATGAAACCAGCACTGCCTTTGTTTCAAACTTCTAAGTCTCACAGCAATGAAGCAGGCTGCCCTAGCCTGCCCAGCTTTATTTTCCAAGATGTAATTATTCCTTGCTCACTGACTTGAGTAAATCAATTAAAACTCTGAGTGTGTGTAACAAGGCTTTGACGTAGGCTAATTGATCAGGATGTGCAGGCCCAGGAGAAAGGCATGGGATGGATTTTAAAGCAGAAGACTGAAGCTTCATGAGTTTGCTTTTGCTGGGGTAGGGGGTGGTGGTGTGGTGGTGAAGCTCCCAGTTTGCTGTTTGGCTGTCATCTTGTTGTTGTCTGTTAGTTTGGGACTTCTTTTAGATTTGAACTGCTCCTTTCCAAGATGTTCAGAATAACATCATGCTGTATGCTTTTTTTTGTGTGTCCATATTAGTTGGTGGTCCGGGCTGGTTGGCTATGTGCCCCTTGGCTGATGTATCAGTGCTGTTGATGTGACTGACATGCTACTCTTGTTGCAAGGTGTCCTGTAAAAGAAGCACACTGCCTTGGGCAAAATTAATTTCTTGATATTGATGTAGTTATTGCAGGCTCTCCTCCAGCCCTTTGCAAATATTGCTGTTGTCACACTGGTTACATTTTATTGTCGTGGATGAAGCCAGCTGATGTGATTCTGTAATGCATTATCATAGAATTATTTTGTATGGAAAAGACCTTTAAGATCACTGACTCCAAACATTCTCTAACTATGCTGAGTCTGGTACTGAACCATGTCCCTCAGCACCACATCTCCATGTCTTTCAAACACCTCCAGGAATGGGGATTCAACCACCTCCCTGGTGACTCCTTTTCCAGTGTTTGAGAACCCTTTCAGTGAAGATGTTTCTTTTAATGCCCAACCTAAACCTCTCTTGGTGCAACTTGAGGCTGTCTCCTCTTGTCCTATTGGTTATTACTAGGGAGAAGAGACTAACACCTACCTGGCTCCAACCTCATTTCAGGGAGTTCCAAAGATCACTAAGGTCTCTCAGCCTCCTCTTCTTCAAGCTAAACAACCTCAGTTCCCTTAGCTGTTGCTCACCAGACCTGATCTCCAGACCCTTCACCAGCTTTGCTGCCTTTCTCCAGACCTGCTCCAGCACCCCAGTGTAGATGGCACATAGATATGTAGGGTGTCTTTGGTCCCTCACCCATGGCTTGATATGGCACATACCAGTCCAATGGGATACTTCAGTTTGGTGCTTGATGTTCCCAGCACACCTGCACTTCCTTTCCATGAAACACCTGCAGTGTTCTGTGCAAGGTACTTTTGTCACATGCTCATTGAAAACATTTCAACATTTCTCCTGAAAACATTTGGCTTAAACTGCTATTTAAAAAAATTCTTTATTGATTGTGCATTTCTGTGCTTTTTTTGGTTGTTGTTGGTTTTGTTTTTCTTTTCTCTAAATTTTCCTCATTCTCCTTTGGTTTTATCCTTGCTCTGGGCCAGCATTGCTGTCAGATAGGTGTGGGAAGTTCATGCAAATCCTATGCCCTCAATGTGGACCAAGTTCTCTTGTCTTGTCTTCTATTACTAGTAATGCCTTCATCCATCTCTTCCAGCCCCTTCCACTGTCATGCTGACAGCTGAATCCAAAACCAACTGCAGCTCTGGTACAGCAGCATTTTGCCTGAGGTGCTATAACAATTGACTAAAACTGACATGGATCATGATTTTAATTGGTTTGATTTGTGCCATTGGGCTTAGAGAAAAAGAGCCATTTCAGTCCATCTTCATCCTTGGTCAATGCTATGAACCCATCCATGGTTTTAAAAACCTCTGAGGCTTTCAGCATGGAGAAGGAAGTGTTCAGAGAGAGGCTTACCCTGGAGTGCTGGTACAAGGGTGTTTTTTGGTTTCCAATGGGCAATGATGCTCTTGAAAACCTCTGAGGCTTTCAGCATGGAGAAGGAAGTGTTCAGAGAGAGGCTTACCCTGGAGTGCTGGTACAAGGGTGCTTTTTGGTTTCCAGTGGGCAATGATGCTCCTGTTTGGTCATGCAGAAAATTACCAATTTGAGGGAACATGACACCTATTGATTACTGTAAGAAGTAGTTTTTTTCATATGAAATTGGAGACATTTGAATACTTTATTTTTTTAACTTTTGTTTCAGTTATACTCCCTGTGATATTTTTCTCCTTGGACTGCTAGTCCTTGCCTTCAGAACCAAGGGGAAGGTTATTCAGCACCCGTAGCCACAGAGATGAGCACTGACACGTGTTTGTGCTGTTTTGCTGTGGGACAAGAGCAGTCAGTTTGCTTCAATTTTTAATGCTTTGATTCTTTGGCAAACACCAGAGGTGTTGAAACTACTCACTCATGCAGAAAATAAATTATGCATGCATACAGGTTTGGTGCCTGAAGGCATTTTTACAGGGTGTATCTTCAGGCACGCAGCTTGCAGAGCCTAAACTCCTCACACACACACATTTATAGAGTGAAAGGACAGAGATACCCATCTCCAAGGGTCCATAGAGGCCTTCACAGAATCACATCACCTTAGAGGCTGGAAGGGACCTCCAGAGATCATCAAGTCCAACCCCTCTGCCAGGCCAGGGTCACTCAGGGTAGTCTGCAGAGGAATGCATTCAGGCAGGTTATGAAAGTCTCTAGNCCCTTGTGGCTCTCTCCAGCAGGTCCCTGCCCCTCCTGAACTGGTGAACCCAAAACTGGACACAGTATTCCAGGTGTGGCCTCACTAGGGCAGAGTAGAGGGGGGAAGAACCTTCCTAGACCTGCTGGACTTACTTTTCCTGATGCACCCCAGGATGCCATTTGCTCAGGCTATTACTACCTCCTGCCACTCCAGCTGCACCTCACTATTCTCTCAGGCTGATACAATGAACTGTAGATAACTTCATACTCAGCTCTCACTGCCATTCAGTATGACACCACCACCCTGAATGGCAGATTCTGAATTAAAAATATGCAATCAGATTTGTCTTTCTGTCCATAAGGTCCTGTTGGATGCAAACTTTGCCTGCCCCACGTTTGACAATTTGAGCCTGTAATTGTAGGTTGAGTTTGTTGAGCTGAGGTGGTTTAAACTGGTGTGGTATGTGATCAATTACAAAGGCAATTCAGGCACTGGTTAATTTGAACTTTTATGTCCTTCATTTCCATGAGATGTATTTGTTCAGTTGCATTGCCTGCTAATTGTATTTCTGAATAATTTCTTGCAGAGACCTGTAACCTTGTGTTCTTGATATGAAAGCTGCATTATTCTGCCATCAGTTGGTGACTTACTGAGCTCAGCTTTTGCTGTTTGCTGTTTTCCTCTGTGGTAAAACTTGAATTTTATTGGGTAGTGCAAAGCATTTTGGTAGTTTCTTTCCTTTGTGAAGGAGATGCTCACTGGGAGGCTTTTCCTTTCAAATAGATTGATTGGTTGTGATTATAATTTTCCCCCCTACCTTAAGTTATTTAAACCCCATAATTTGTCAAGTAATATTTTTGTGCTATTTTAAAAACACAAAATTGATGTAGCTATGATCCATTCAGTTCATTATTGGAAGGTTTTTCTGAGGCAGAAAACCAGGTTTCTTTTAAACATTTGTAACTTCTAAACATGAATCCTGCTGACAGATGCAGGACTTTGGATTTTAGAGGTGGGTGAGCTTCTACTTTCCTGACATCTGAAGAGCACCATCTCTCACAGCCTCATCAGGAGGAGCAGCTTGTGGAGTATGAGTCCTTTCCAGAAGTGGCGATGAGGACAAAGAAGGCTCTTGACTGGTCAGGATATTAATGGACTGAAAGAGAGAATGGGAGGCCTTGAGAGCTGGTATAAAATTAATCCTTTAAAGTATGATTTGACACCACAAACTGCTGATGGCACTGAGGCTCCTGGGATGTCAACAGGCAGGACCCACTCCTCCACTCAAAGTTTATTTCTTTTTCCTGCATCAATATTTATGAATCTTCCCCTGCCATGCTCCAGGCAGCAGTGACCCAGTTTAAAGGTACTGGGTATTTCTGGGAGGTGTGGGTGAGAATAAAATTGGGGTATGAATGTGATGTTCAATGTAGTTCATTACTGTCCCTGTGGTACACTGAATGCTTTCCTAGGGTACTGCTGAGGCTATTTGGTATGCTGGGTAAAGTTACTCAGCTCATTGCATCAGGGGATATTTAGATTAAGAGCAAACTATTCACCAAAAGGGTCGTCAGGCACTGGGACAGGCTGCCCAGGGAAGTGGTGAAGTCACCATCCCTGGGGGTCTTTAAAAGGCATTTGGATGAGGAGCTTAGGGATGTGGTCTAAGAGTTGTGTACAAGGAGATGCTAGGCTATGGCTGGGCTTGATGATCTTAAGGTCTTGTCCAACCAGGAGGTTCTGTGATTCTTCTTAATCACCAGGGGTTTGGTAACTGTCAGAGGACAGGAGGTGCTAGTGAGTGGCCTTCAGTGGCTACAGCTTGGTCCAGATTTGTGCTGGCTCTGCCATCCCCCATCAGAGGTGTGTGTGACTGAAGGCTCCACTTCTGGGGGAGAAGTGTCATGCCTGGCTGCTGTTCAGTCCACTTCTTCGGTGTGGAAAGCTTTCAACTCTGATCTTCTGTGCTTTGTCCTTAATCCAGGTTAATAGGCTTCTCCAGGGAAGAACTAGGGAAAAAGATAGTAGTATACAGGGGGCATAGTGAGGTGATTTATTAGACCTCTCTGATCTGAAGCAGTAAAATAAAAAACCCTATGAAACTCTACCTAACCTCTGAGAAATGACATTTTAAAGAGCACATAACCAAAGCCCAAAAGATTATTGCACACTGTGGCCTCTGCCTGAGAACAAGAGGTATGATGTAAATGAAGCTCTTCTGATCAGATTTGTCTTTCAACATTTTATCTTCATGAAGGTGAAGAGCTGGCTAGAATGGGCTTATTGTAATCGATTGTCATCCTCACTTCTAATCTCCTAGCATTTCAGTTGTTACCAAAACATAGTGTCTGTAGTTCTGAAGGGTTTCTGTGCTTTTGTTGAAACAAACAAACCAACCAACTAGAGATACACACATTTCTGTGCTCAGGGTACTCCCTAAGTCATTACATCCACATGTGGGAGGGACAGAGTCTGTGCTCTGGTTGGGAGCAAAAGGAATGGTGGAGTGCATTCTCGCACTTACAGAGCCACTAGATACTGAGAGCTGTTTTCAGAACCATTAAATCCCTCTTCAGTGACATACATGTAAGGTGTGAAACCCTTCCTTAACTGAACAGCAGCTATTTAATGTTTCAGGGACTGTTTCTTTGCTTCAGTGTATAGACTCCACCACAGTGCTTTCAAACTGAAAGCAGATCTAGGAAAAACAAAACAAAACCAAAAAAAAAGGAGGAAAAAAAAATAAACCACCAAAAAACCAAAGCAAACAGATTTTTCAGGCTGCTAGATAAATCAGTTTTCCTCATTAATAACAAGGTCTGCACAACCTGGTGTTTCTCATTTCAGTGAAAAAAAAATCTGAATGGCCATAGGTGTCCTCAAACTGTCTTTATTCCTCACATTGGTATTATGCAAGGAGATCTATCTACACAGCACTCCAACTGTTCATTTCTCATTTGTGTTTTCACGTAGCAGAGTTGCTATTCAGATAGTGAGGTATTGATAAAACTTCTCAACAGATCAGGGATCAGGACAAGCTGAACAGGATTTGTAGCTTGAGCACCGAGCGAGCAGAGAATCTTGAAAGCAAAACGTCAGAGAATTGTGCCTTTTACTGCTGACGTTCAGACAGGCAACACTGACTCGGGTTTACTACACCCTTACTGCTCATCATTGACTCTTTTTCTTTCTTTTTTTTTCCATTCCATTCCTCTGCCTTTGCCTTCTGAAAACAGCTCTGGGCATCTCTCAAAATCGCATCTCCTGCCCCTGAATATGTTTAGAAAGCATAGCTGCTGTAGAATCTTAGCTGAAATCTTAGTGCTTCTGATTGGAAGGGAGAGATTAGTTTAGTAAGACTTACAAAGGGCACTTACTTTCTTTCCCAGTACTATCACACAGTCATTATATCCTCTTCTGGGAAATCAGTCTCCCTGTGAAGTTTGAATAAAGGTTGTGAGGTTTTCTTTTGTGCTTGGGGCATTGCTGATCTAGTGTGCTTTGCTTGTTCCAGCTTTTGTTTTTCTGGTCCTGCTAAATATGCTCAGGCTTAATCTACAAGTCCTCAGTAAAGCCTCCAGGAAAGCAGTGGAGTTGCTCTGTAAATAGAAGGTGTTTACCTGGTTATTGGATGTTTCTTGCAGATTTGTAGTGCTTTTGAATGCTAGGTAGCTGCAAGGAAAACAAACAGAGGGGAAGGAGAATGTCTGGAGATGAACAGCTCCTCAGTTTATGCCCTCGAGTTGTGAAATGACAGTGGTAAGACAGAAAATGGAGGAAGACCAAAGACCTAGAGATGTGTAAACTGTCATCTTTGACAGGAGAGCCCCCATCACAGGCAGCTTTAATTTTTTTTCCTTCAAGTAATGTTGTCATTTTGTTCTTCCTACTAAATCACTTTTAAAAAAAATATTATTTTAAAATTGGATTTTTAAGAATGATCATGCTAGGAAAGGTCTGCAAAAGTACAGGACCCACCCAGCCCATGGGATGTTGAAGTAGCCTCTGTAGAAGAGAGAGGGAGCATCTGCAGTGCACACCAGGATGCTCCACATTTCTGACTCCAGCTGTGAAAAGGCTGGCACATCTGCGCGGCCAAACACAGCTCTGCACAGAGTCACTGCCTCAGGACTTGGAGGTTGTGTGTCTGTCAGCTTGCTGCTGTGTGCTTTGGCTGAGCTCTTCCTCCAACTGGAATATTGGGTTTCTGGTTTAAGAGAAGCTGGCAGTTGCCCTGCAGCATTCTGCAGTGTGATGTGTGGTGCAGTGCAGATACACCCCTAAAGGTGCCAGGAAAACAAAGCCACACAGGTACTGTTGATCTTATTTGAGAGATGTAGCTCAACATTTCAAGCCAAGCAAACCCTCCTACACGGACATACCAAGTTTTTCAGCAGTGCATCAAACCTGCTGCTCAGCAAGGTTTCTATGTGGCTGTGACATCACTTGGTAGAGGCCCCAAAGGGTTTCTTGTCCTGCGTAACGTGCTCTCTCTGGGCCCTCCAAAGGCCAAGGAAATACACTGACTGAAAGGAGGCTTTGGGGCAAGGAGCTCTTGCAGACTGAGAGAGGCATCAGGCGCAAGAAGGTAAAGCGGTGCCTTGGGCAGGAATGTCTCCAGCTCTTCACTGCTTCATGGGTCTCACAGCAGCAGTGCCTGGAAGTTAATTTGAAGCTGGCTTTGCAGGCAGGCTGCTGCATGATGCATCAACACCAGCTTTCAGGTGGATTTGCACACCCAGGCTGATCCCAGGATGTTCCTCTGGAATTTCTCAGGGATTTTCACACCGTCTATCTTCAGACCCCTTGTTGAGAAGCTGTCCTGGGTGTGCCTGTCCTCAGTAGACAAGAAAGCTCTAGAGCTGCAGGCTGGCCAAACCCAGCTTTTCCCCCAGGATTTAATGGAGATTGTTGACTCCTGGAGCTGGAACATGGCTGGAACTATTCATGCCCATGGTGCTTATGTGCTTTTGTAGTCTATTATTTTCTCAGCTCACTACATGCTGACCCTTTTGTCTTCCTGGGACCCTACCTCCTTCTTCCACAGCTGCCAAGCTTTCATCTATCCCACCCAATGTCCTTCTTTCCTTCACAGGTGGTAGCTGTCCTTTCCCTAAAGTTGTCTAATTGAATAATGTAATTAGGTTAATTAACAGCAATTGTCTTTAACCTGTATTTAGCTTGGATTTTGGTTCTGCTTTGTCAGGCCTGGTGGAAGGAATGTATGCCAAAGGCTTGTCCAGTCTCCCTTAATAAATTAGTTGAATATATGGCATTGTTCTTTCTGTCTGTCCTTACACTGCCATGGCTGTTAAGAGTGTTGCGCTTGTAGGAATTAATTTCTTTGTCTGATTGAGCACTGAACAGATCCATGACTGATGCTTTTTACTTAATTTCTTACAATTATGTTGGTTAATTGGAACTTTTGAGAGCTTTTAGTTGTTACAGATATGCAGGTGCCTCACTCTTTGTCCATAGCCCTGCATTATAATAGCTTCAATCATCAGCCTGTAATGTCTGCATGTTAATTATTCCTTTTGCAAGATGAGGTTGGCAAATGAATCTTCATCAAGCAACTGATAAATACATCTGTGACTTAGTAATTTAAAACTAAGGTTAATAAGGGCATGTCCTGATGGGAATCAACCGGTGGTCTTTGTTCTAATGAGCCTCACTTCCCAGTTTGCAGGCCTCCGTTTCTGAAGATGGGCTAAATTAGTGAGCAGAAGCAGATGTGAAGGATATTATCCACTCTGTAGATGTTAATAAACAAGCCACATTTCTTTAGAAACACAGGTGCATACCTTCTGAAACCAAACCTTAGGAAGGCTCCTTCTCTCTCCAGTGCTGCTGTCACGTGTGTTCCAAATGGGGCTGGTATTTCAAAGCTCTTTCTTGTAATTGCCAGGCTGTCTTCAGGCTCTCATCATACATTTTCTGTTTTCTGCTGCTGTGTTATCACTCATGGTTCACTTGAGCAGGCTTGTTTGGCATCTGAGCCTTGTGTTAATCTGGGCACAGATGTGACTGTGGCCAGCGGCTGTCAGGCAACTGCCCAAGCTAGGGAAAACTGAAGTCACATGTGCTCTTGTTCTGGTTTTGCTTTGGAGAGGATTAAAATGCTACCTCTTTCATAGTGGCTCCTTCAATATATTAGCCATTCATATTCCATGGTGACTATACAGCCAAAAATGAAAGATCAAGTGGGTTTGTGTGACCGTGTAACTCATCTGACTTCAGGAGAACAGGACAGACCTGGCTGATGAAGCAGCAGGCTGCAAAGTTGCCCTTTTCTAGCTCATTCTGCTCAGGAGCTGTGCTAAACCATGGTGTTGAGGCCATGAGATCAGCTAGAGCCAGCTCTGTGCCTGAGATGACTGCTACTGACCCAGGGCACTAACTTATAAATCTGAGAACTGAAACTACTCACTATGCTGCAACAGAATTTCTGCTAGGTTTTGAGTGCACCAAATCATATTTTACTGTAACTTACAGGTTCCCTGTTAATGCAAGTTATAGATCCTCATTAACTTTGGACTAAATACCAACTTTACTAAATATCAACTTTTACTCTTGCAATTGCAAGGCAGTATGAGTATATAATTTTAATCAGCTTTGATGTCATGTGTTAAGGAAAAATGAGCAGGATTTGAAATGTAAATGGCACACATTTAAATGGTAATTATTAGTCTGTATGTCCTGTGTGTTCTAGGTTGTATGGGAATGCATCTGAGAAGTAATAGGAGACAGAACATGTCTTAAAGGTAACAAACAAAAATTGATCCATTGCATTATTACATTAATGTTCAAAACCAGGTGAAGACTCTCAAAAATATTTGCCATAGAGAAAATGACTTGCAAAGAGATAGAAAAGAAAAAACATTTGGTATAGCAGTGTAATAGCTAGAAACACATGGTCAAAGTAAGGCATATCAGAATGCAATCTTATTTGCATGTTAAAAGATGAGGACACTTGTAGACTATTTGAGCTCTAGTGCTATTGCTTGTTACCCTTCCACTGCTCGCTGCTCCATCAGTTTGCTGGAGGTCCCATTTCAAATTCGAATGGGCAGGGGTTTGGGTTTGTTTTTCATCTGAGCAGTCTGCTGTGGTTGGGTTCAGGTTGGTGGTTCCATAGCTGACATAGATCCCTGTGATGCGGTGCCTGCACAAGCAGGCTCTGTTGGGCAGCACAGGATTTAAGTAGGGCAGGACAGGTGTGAGTAGTTTTCTCACTACTCTCAAGCAGCCTGGCTTGAAGCCTTTTTGGTGAGCATGGCTGAAGTCTGCTGGCAATGTTGGCTCCATCCTTGCATCATCATTGCAGCAGGGAAAGCTCATGGTGATAAGAGACTGGGACCCCATCTACCAGCATGGCCAGTGCTGTCACACAACCAGTGTGTGAGAAAGAGTGGAATGGGTATCCAAAGAGCTTACTGCCCTTCTGTGCAGGAGCTCAGTTTGGCCTCTGCAGCATAAGTGGAAATATCTGAGGTGAAAAGTGTTTAGCCACAAACAGTGCAGTATACCTCTGGTTTCTTAATGGTTTCAGATTGAGAGAGAGAGAGATCTTTTGCTTAAGTCCATAGAGTTAAAATAGAGGTCATGTGCTTCACTGAGTGACCAAGTGACTCTGTTGCTCTTACTTTGTTATGTACAAGTAATAGAACTTCTAAAGAGTAGTATACAGAGACATCTGCTTTGCATCGACAGGTGTGTAGGGTTAATAGTTCAGATTAGTTTTTGTATGTGCCCATGGATTATTAGATTCTGATACTTAGCATAATTATGAAGCTTAGCAGACAGTTCTTCAGAAGCTGCTTTGACAGAGCTGTAGATAGAGGACTTCAAGATGAGGTGCTGAAAGACATTCATTAAAAGGGGAAATAATTTTTATCTGATCGGTACCTTGTTGCAAAGCAGTGGTAGTGACTTTTAAGTTGGTGGATAGAGATATGAAAAAAAAAAAAATCCCAGGAAGCTTATTTGGCACAATAAATGTACAGGCAGGAACAAACCTACTGGCAGATGCTGACCAGTGGAATGGTCTTGAAGAGTAGCCTTTGGGAGGAAAATACTGCCTTTCACAACACTTGGTCCAAAACACAGGAGTCTGTGGTTGGTGAGGAATATCTGCAGTTATTTTTCAAGGTGCAGAAAAATATCCATGAGGTTAAACAATTTGGATTTATTTGAACAAGAGGAAACAGAAGAAAATGATGCAGATATACCCAAGTAGCACTCCGCCTCCGTAGCAGAGATTGTGTCTCCCTTGTTAGCTCCCGCTGGTGAACGTTCCCCATAGCACCCATGCTTAGCAAATACAAGGTGAAGTCTAAGTCCTTAGGCTTTTAGTTTTGTAGTTATAACAAATTATATTCAAGCCTTGCATTTCTTGAAACTATGACATCCTAGTTTGGTTTCTTAAAGACAACGTTGCGCATGATGACATAGCCTGTCAAACGTTTTCACACATGGAAAGTTTGAACTGGGCAGAGCCAATGGGACTCTAAAACACACAGCTGCTGCACATTTTATGGCAAGGGTCTTTGTGTAGAGGAAAAGGATCCAAGTAAGTGCCTTCAGTGAGAGAGAAGGGGGATGATTGCACCTCATTTCTTCCATCTGGAGAGCTGACGAGCTGTCTGATGCACTTGTGTCCCCGAGTCAGCACCACATATCTAGCCAGCCAGCTGGGAAAATACTGTGGGGTAGAATGTGCACAGACACTGCAGGTGCTTGTAGGAGAGAGGTGTTGGGAAAAGAGAGTGACAAAAATACAGTCATCACTCCTGTATAGAGAGCAATTAGTTTAGTAGCTGTGCTATTAGGTTTTGTTAATCTAGATAAATGCTCTAATCCCATTTAAGCCCATTGCAGAGCTCCTCTGCTGACTTCAATGAGACTACAGTTTGCTTCATCACTGCTTCAGAATTTTTTTCTTGGAGCACGAGGAGGAAATGGAGAGTTAGAGTATGTTTTGAATTGGGAAGCAAATGTGTAAATACTTTCCTGTAAGAGGGAGAAACACTGTTATCTTGGCTGTTGAGCAGCAGGACTATTTACCCGTTTCCTTTGCCTGTGCCTTTTAGACTTTATCTACATCTCAGCTGAGAAAAAAAAATGAGCCTGGCTTTTTTCTGGGTACTTCAGGAACTGGGTACTCAATGCAGATCTGGTCTGACCCTGCTTGGCCATTACACTGGAAACAGAACACCGTTAATGTTATATATGTGCTAGGGATTATTTCTCTTCTACAACCACTGTCATGAGCACCCAAAATGGGGAGAGCTGGACAGTGAGTTAGAAGTTTCAGATATGTGCTAAAAGGAGCTTCTATAAACCTTCGTTTCCCTTTTCTTTTTCTTCCCCCTCCCCCCATTTTCTTTGTTTTGTTTTAGAGAAAAAAACCCCAAACCCTAAGCCTTCTGCAACTGGAAACTGCATAAATCATCACATTGGATGGAATTAGGTCCGTCCCTGTAACAATAAAGAAAGCCATTCCAGTGAAGGCTTAGAAGGTTTTTCTCAAGAAGAAAATATTTCCTTGTGCACTTAACCCATCCTTCCCTTTCCATTCCCTTCAATTATACCTGCTGAAAACTCTGTGATGCATCTCTAATCAGTAAGTTACATAGCTCTGTGTCTGCTGAGGATCTTCCTTCTGTTAAGGTTGTGAGTGTAGCCAGTTTGTCATATAATGAGTAGATTCCCAGTGTGTCTTCCAGGCTTGGCAAGGGTACAAGGCAGAAGGTACCAGTGCAGTCGAAGGGCTGACATGCTGGAGAGCAGCTCTCTGGGGAAGGACCTGCACATGCCAGTGGACAAGCAGCTCCCCACGGGTCAGCAATGTGCCCTTGTGGACAATAAGGTCAATGGTATTACGTGGTACATTAAGAAGAGTTTGGCAAGCAGTTTGATGGAGGTTCTCCTTTCCCTCCGCTCTAATGAGGCCACACCTGGAGTATTGTGTCCAGTTCTGGGCTCCTCAGTTCAAGAGAGACAGGGAACAACTGGTCAGTGTCCAGCAGATGCCATGAAGGGCTTGAGCTTCTCCCTTACAAGGAAAAGTTGGGAGACCTGAGGCAGTATAGCCTGGAGAAGAGAAGACTGAGGGAGGGTCTCATCAATGCATATAAATACCTAAAGGGTGGAGGTCAAGGGGATGGGGCTGGACTCTTTTCAGTGGTGCTCAGTGATAGGACATGGGGCAATAGGCACCAGGCTGCCTAGAAAGGTTGTAGAACCTCCTTCTCTGGAGATTTTCAGAACCTGCCTGCACATTGCAGTCTTGGGCAACCTGCTCTGCAGGTGGGTTGGACTAGATGATCTCCAAAGCTCCCTTCCAACCCCCAGGTTTCTGTGATTGTGAGAAAATATCTTCCATGTCTTGAAGCAGTAAAGCGGAGTACTGAATTTTAGTGGTTAGGAGTGACTATTCAGTAGTCTCTGATGAAAATTAATGGTTTTCAGGCTTGACCTTTGGCTGGTTGAGGCTACTTTTTTGTAGCAGTGATTTCAAACACCAAGCTTGTAGAAGACATCTTGTAGCATAGCAGTGGAGGCAGCTCTAGAAGGTGAATGCTGCTTCCTAGATGCTGAGCACTCCCTGTTCCCCTGTTCCAAATTAAGTTGAGGCCTGGACTTAAAAAGATTTTTACGTGTGCAGAGCAAGAAGCAGCAACCTTAATTGACTGATTTGCTTTGTTTAATTTTTGATTTAGTGAGAATGCTGAAGTGATGACTCAGTGAGCCATGCTCAGATGTAATCTGGAAATATCTTATATAGGCAGAGCAGTCCCTTCTGATACAGTCTGATCTGAATATTAGATTTATTTCATAATTGATTTCCTCTGCAGGAAGAGCTACTCATGTCCAAAGTATTGTAATTAAAAAGACCAAAAAA
>VWYK01089653.1:17020-43315 GCA_013399775.1 Semnornis frantzii
AAAAAAGGCAAGCAGACTGTGTAGCCTGTGGCTGTTGGTGGGCTGATGAGCTAAACAAGTGGTGTGATTTGCCTTTCTGAAGGACTGCTGCAATTACAGAACAAGTGCAGCTGAGCAAGTGTGGCCTGCTTTTAGAGCAGGCTGTGCCTCAGTGTGAAGTGCTGCCATGACTTAAAGATGGCAAGAAACCACAATGTTCATTTACTGGGTCAATTCCGCCTTGAGGAGCACCTGGGGGACTGCAATGCAGCTTTTGCACTTCAAAATAGTTTTTGCTTATTAGACTTCATAAAATTCTGGGAGAGTTTTTGCGTGCTTGGAACCTGCCATGAAGAAAATTTTATATACATATGTAGAGATGTGAAAACCCAAACAAACAATTAAACAGAACAAAAAACCCACCCAAAACAACAAAAACCCCAACCCAAAAGAAGCAAAAACCTCCCTGCCCAAAACACCAATAACCAAAACCAACCTAGAAAACAACCCCCAAAACAAACCCCATCCAACCTCCTCACACATACCACCCCCAGTTCCCACTGTTTCCAATCCCCTCCAACCCCCTGAAGCCAAATACATGAAGTGTTTTGATGCAAGCAGTCACTTCGGCAGCATCTCTGAGGCTGTATGATTCAAATATAATTCACATAGCAGGAGGTACAAACCCTGCCACATCTGCACAGGCTTACTGTTAGAACAGCACGTGTGTGTGTCATCTCTTCTGCTTCTGCTCGGGCTTTACTGGTCAAACCTGCAGTCCTCTTGTGTTGGAAGTGGATTTATGGTCTCAGATTTGTTCTGTGCAAGGAGGACATGATGATGCAGTTACAACTATAATCATAGAATGGTAAGGCTTGGAAGGCACCTCTACCTTGTCCAACCCAATGTTCTGCATTTCCAAGACACTTGCCTCTCATCTAGTCCAACCCAATGCTCCTCATTTCCAGGACTGTAGCCCCTAAATCGGTTCTAATGTAGGCAATTATATTACTGTTTTATCTAGATCTGCGTGTGCATGAAATAATGGTGGCAAGGGGAAAGTCCAGGGAACTGCTAATTACAGAGCAACTTAGGGTGGTAATTACAAAGAGGGGAGGTGGTGGGACAGGCTAGGGAGCTGCTGATGTGCAGCGTACAACAGACAGTGCTGAGCTGCCAGGGAAGGGTGGTGATGGAGGGACAGTTTCCCTGTGTGTTGTGGAGAGATTGCAGGCAGTGATGGGGTTGCTTACAAATGCAAAGTGAAAATTTGTGTTGGGAGTGCATGACTGCTGTATCTCCCAAAGATGTGAGCGGTTCATGAGCCAGGGAAAGGCAGAGAATCAGGCACTGTACGTACAGCACCACTGTGGGTGTTGTAAGGGTGTGAAACTCAATGAATGGGACATAGAAATGACTCAGAATGACAAAGTTCGAATGGGGAAAGTTGTTTTCATAAATTAATTGGTCTTTGAGGAGGAAAAGAGTTAGTCAGCCTCTGTAAGACAATTTAGGCAGTTCAGGCTCACTCCCTTAGTCGGGAAAGGTGAAAAAATTGGCATTTGAAGTAGCCCAAGTAGCAGCAGGACCATCTGTCTTACTCAGTGTGCTTCAAAAAGCACAAGGCCGTGATGTGATGGAGTAGTTTATTGGCTTAGGCCAGAACATTATTTGAACAGTAGTGCTGTTCCTCTTTGGTACAACACCAGCACCACACTTGGATCTGGCTGTCAGCACAAGAAACTCAGACACGATGGTTAGGCAATTGGTGCTGGCAAAATTGTAGCCATAGCAGAAGTTCTTTTGGTTGAAGCCCAAATTTTCTTAGCTTTGAACTTTTCCATTTTCAGTTTATTCTGAGAAAGAGAAATTTAAGGGAGAGTTGCCATGAGTGCAGTGAAATTAATGACAGCATATAAGGCAACAAACCATAAGGATGGAGTACAGTTGGCAATAGTAATGACGTGCAGCCACTTCTGCCTGGATTTCTTGACCACGCTCTGTAATGACTGGCTTATTGCTGTCTTCTATTACTATCACTGTACTGTAGTTGAAAATTTCCTTTTCAAGGCTCCAGAAATTGTTCTTTTATTGTAGTGCTGTTTTCCTTTAACATTTGGGGGGAGGGAATGAAACCTTTTTAAATGCCCAATAGGAATACATGCTTGCTAAGATAAATGAATTAGAAATACAAAAATAGACTTATTTTGCTTCTCTGTGCATTCAAAATTAGGCTCAATTTCCTGATGTTTTTGCAGTTTGACAAGAAGTAATTGTTGCTAGTGGATTTTCAGTGCAAACGTCTCAATCATTCTAGATTTTGGGCAGCCTGCTACTGTTAAAATAATAATGGAACCATCTAATATTGGAGGCAAAAGTAGAGATGAAGGGTGATATTTCCTCTTGAGTGTTTTTGACTTGCCTAATGAGGTAACACAGAATGCCTTTATTCTGCTGTTTTCTCTTTTCAGTACTGTTTAGGAAATCTGTATGTGTGTATGTGATGTATAATGTATGAAAGCCATAATGAGTGGAGATCAGTAATCTCTAGTCTCTGCCCAAGGCCTCATTCACTATGATATCTGAGCATCTAACAAATCAATTTGCTTGCCATTCAGTCTGTTTGACTTCTCCGCTACATCAAAACCCCACTGAAGTTAATAGAGAGGCTCCTATTGATTTTGGCAGTGTTTGGATCTCATCCTGATTTAGTTTTTCTTTCCTGCTACTTTCCCCCTTACTCTTTCTGATCCCTCCTCTGAAAGGAATTACAAAGCCTTGTACTCGGAGCAAGGCCAGCTGCATTTCAAAAGGTGCCTGAGCCAGCAGCACTTGGAGGGATCTTCAGCAAGGGAGCCCACAGCAGCTGAGATGGATTTGCTTAATTTCTTCTTTTCTGTCTCTCATCGCCTGAGGAGACAGTGGCTGGTGAGGTTTTATCAGAGACTCACAGGTCACACCTATAGAGGCTATATTGGAACCCCCAGCACAAGAGCATGGATCTGTTGGAAAGCATCCAGAGGAAGGCAATGAAGATGATCAGAGATCTGCAGCACTTCTCTTGTGGGGACAGGCTGAGGGAATCTGTTCAGTCTGAAGAAGGGAAGGCCCTGGGAAGACCTTATAACAGCCTTCCATGTGTGTCCCAGGTTGGGAATTATAGGGTTAAGAAAGTCCTCTTGGGACTTGAAGATTGTTATTCAATCCCACAACTCTGCTATCTCTTCATAAGCTCATGGCAAGGCCAGTTCGTGCTCTTTTCCTCCCCCTCCAGCCTTCTGCCAGGCAGGAGCTACATTATCGGACAAAAATGTAAGGATAGGCCTGGTTGTGGCCTGCAGAGGCTGGGGGGGAGGACTGGAGCACTGGGGATGATAGGTTTAGTTTTGGGATGGGGGAAAAATTCAAGGGGGCTCGCTTATGTATTCTGTATCTGCCTTGTAATTTCTNCGATGGTGCTGAGACACTGAAACAGGTTGCCCAGAGAAGCTGTGGATGCCTTATCCCTGGAGGTGTTTAAGACCAGGTTAAATAAGGCTTTGAGCAACCTGTCCTATTAGGAGGTGTCCCTGTCCATGGCAGTTGGGGTGAAACTAGATGATGATTGAGGTCCCTTCCAACTCAAGCCATTCTGTGATTTTATGGAATTGGTATCAGGCTTTTGGTACCTGAAGCTGCTTCAAACAGAACCATGCAGGGTACAGTGGCATGCTCTGGGCACACAGCTGTTTTTGTCAAGGAATGGTGCAGGACTGGTGTGTTTTCTTGGAACTGCCTTCATTCAAATGATTGAGCAGAGATGATTTTCTAAGGCAGCTGAAGAAGTCACAGCTTTGTGTTGTGGGAGGTGCGTTGTAATGGTTTAGCAGCAAGTGGTGGTTAAATGCCAGCTCTCTCTTGTGGTAGTCTGTGAATGAAATCCCCTGGCAAGACCCTCAGGTCTGACTTCTGCCTTCACAGAGGAAAAGGTTATCTTAGCACATGCTGACCATGTGTAGTAAGTCGTAGACAAGGGGAATTTATTCTTCTATATCTGCCCTGGAGAGCAATGGTAGGGATGTGGGGAGCTTGATCTTTGATGATTGTAGGAATTTAGCTGGTGCTGTGCTCCAGAGAGCCTTGGTCAGGAGGATGAGTATGGTCTCAGCCCTCAGCTGCTGCACTAAGGAACTTCATCCTCAGTCCTACAGGACTGATATTCCCTGTGCAGGACTTACCAGAACCAGAATGAAACTGTCTCCTAGAAGCAGAGAAGCCACAGTGAAAGAGGCATTAGAAGAGGAAAATTTATTTGGTTAAATGGCTTGGCAAACTGTTGCTTGGGAAGTTTGGCAGCTCAGAGGTTGATAGGCATGTGCATGTATTGCTGCTGCTGATTGCTTTAGCAGAAGTTAGTTTTGTGTTGACTGATGCAGGTTAAAACTGTTTCATTGGGATAATGTGCATGGATCTCACACCAGGCTAAACACTCTGGAACTGCTTTGATGATAATTTATTTTAGCAGGAACAGGAATAGGTGCATCCCACTCTGTGACTCCTGTTGTTTTGCATTCTTGAGACTTCAAAACTATAGTCTTACAACATTTAATAGAATAAATTGTCAGTGATTGGGATTTTCTCTCACTAACTCAATAGCTTTTGGGTCGATAACAATGTGTTTCTTTTCTATGTAGTCCATCTTTTGGTGGCTTAGAAGTTTGAGCTGTGTTTTTCACTGTAACAAAAATACCTGTAAAAGGAAACCTTGCAAAACACAGTAGTGAGGCTGCCTGGGGTTCTTAGTTCCTCAAAGGGGTTGCATGGAAGGTAATTAGAAGGCCCAGATGAAATACAAGTAAAATCTTCTCAGGTGGATGCCATTGCTAGTCATGTGCATAGCCAAGATCTACACATCCAAACTTCATGTTCTCAAACACACACACACCTCTCAGTAAACTTCAGTAAATGAAAGAGCTTCCCTCTAGCTCAGTGCCTTCAAGGTCGCATTTATGTAACAATGTTCTGCCCTTGCAGTCACACCAAGTGCAGCTCTCCACTGAATAGTGAAAATTCACGTGGGGAAAATTGGTGAGAACTGTAAGAAAGCCCTTTGCATGCTAAGGTGTGAAAATTATGACTAGAAATAATTAGAGGAGAATGTCTGATGATCTGATAGCTGTAATTATTGTGCACGTATTGCTGCTTAATTAGTAAATCCACTGCTGGCATGTCTGCAACTGGATCCCACAGAAGTGCTGTTGCTTTGAGAACAGGTGGTTAATAATCCCAGGGAAGTTCCAGGACTAAATTTGTTCGCATGTTAGCTTCTCTAAAAGTTGAGCTGGTCCTTTCCCCTTGTAGCCTCCTGTTCTCCAACCCCGGAGATGCCACATTGCACCCTTCTGTCATTAACTTTGGAAGAGTAGGATTCTGTTTGCCTTTTGGTGTTGAGTCTATGATATGACTTGTGCGGTATGGCATTGGCTTAGCATGGGATAACAGCTAGTTGCTAATGGCTTTAGCTATGTGGAAGGAGAAAGGCCTTTTGGATGATGAGCAGAGTAGCTTTTTTGTCAAAGACACTACTCTGTAGTGCAGCAGGTGCTAAAAATAAGACATTGAGATTTATTTTATTCCATAATAGTGGGCAGCATAACTGAGTTCACCCAATTAGAGATGATTTCTTAAAAGCTTTTCCATTTATAAAGCCTAGATGACATTGCTTTCAGGGGGATATCGTCAAGTGAATAATTTTATTTTTTTAGGAGTCAGTTCTTAAAATTTCTACCCACGAAATACTCGTGTGTTTGAAGTCAGATTCTATTGCTCTCACCTCCTTTTGTGAGAATAGTCTCAGGGTAAGTGATGGAACCACTTGCAGACCAAAGAGCTAGTCGACGTGATTGCAATCCAAATATTGAACTGTACACAGGCAGCAGTAAGGGAGTACTGAAGATGGTGCTGCCAGATGTCACAACAAAAAAGAAATGCCAAAACATACTGTAGGAAACTAGAAACTCATGATATTAACTGAGAAATGAAATACAAATGGACTTGCATGAGAGTAATAAAAAAAGAGAGCTTAACTTTCTTGTCTAGGCCAGCCTGATGACTTCAGTGGCAATCCTCGAGTACTTGCTGGTTGCCGGAAAATTGCTGCCTTGTGATAGCATCCAGCACCTTACTTGAGTCACTTAATGCATACACTTCACCAGAGAGCACAACTCTTAGAGGCCTTAGTTGACATAAAGGGTGCTCTGAATTAGGTATTGTGTGAATATGATAATCTAAGAGATGGCCCTTGCCTGGAAAAGGTAAGTTGAAATAGATGGGACAGAAGAAAGGAGAGGGTGGAGAGGGGAGAAGAAGAAAGCCTGAGCGAGTTGTAGCTGATCACAGCACTAGGTGGTAGGTAGCAGAACCGTTGGTGGCTGTTGAGTGAAGACACCGAGCTGCTGAGGGAGGTGATTAGCTGCTGATTGCTGGGAGGGTATCAGTTCATATACCCTCACTGCTCATGTTACTCCCCTGATGCTTGTTGCTGCTGCTGCTGCAAAATGGACTAGGGTGAACCTTTGCCCTGACACAGGACATAAGTTTTTATGTCCCTGTCTCCTGACTCTCAGTCCAGTCTTATCCATTGAGGTGCACTCTCTCGGATGTATTTGTTGGACAGTTAGTCAGGCTTTTGATGTGATGTCATAGAATCATAGAATGGTAAGGTTGGAAGGGAGCTCGAAGATCATCCAGTTCCAACCCCCTGCCATAGGCAGGGACACCTCCAACTAGTACAGGTCACTCAAGGCTTCGTCCAACTTGGCCTTGTACACCTCCAGGGGGGGAGCAGCCACAACCTCCCTGGGCAACCTGTGCCAGTGTCTCACCACCCTCACTGTAAAGATCTTCCTCCTAACACCCAGTTTAAATCTCCCCTCTGCCAGTTCAAACCCATTGCCCCTTGCCCTGTCATTGCAAGACCTTGTCAATAGTCCCTCCCCAGCCCTTCTCTAGGCCCCCTTTAGATACTGGAAGGCCACTCCAAGGTGTGGCCTTGAAGCCTTCTCTTCTCCAGGCTGCAGAGCCCAAACTCTCATAGCCTGTCCTCAGAGCAGAGCTGCTGCAGCCCTCTGAGCATCTTTGTGGCCTTCTCTGGACTCACTCCAACAGTTCCATCTCCTTCTTGCGTGGGGCTCCAGAACTCCACGCAGGTGGAGTTTGTATTTACCATGAGCCTCGACAGGAACAAAGATTTCTTATAGGTCTCTTGCTACTGAATTTTCTGGGACCAAACCAACATGGGAACATATCATCTTTGTTGTTGTTTGGTTTGGGGCACTTTGATATCCATTATCCTTTTTTTTTATAAGAGGGGTGGATTGAATATACATATTTATGAGGCAGGTGAAACCACTTGCAAAACCCCAAGAAACTCACAAGAAAATATTTTGACATAAGATTTTTTTTTTTGGTAACTGTAATTAGTGATTTGCTTCATTTTGTTCCACTGAGATATCATTAAACTCAGCATGCTTTCAAAACCTACTTATGTAACAGGCAAGCATTACATATATGTTTTTAATCTCCTTTCATTTTCATAAACTTTTAAAGTGTTTACAGGAGCAAAACATCTCTCTAGGGATTTTTTTTTTCTCAAAGACAGTTTGGCATCCAACCTTTACAGAAAATCAGTGGTGTTTGGGTACTTGCACCTACTTATTTCCTGGAAATTCTCTGTTCAAACCCAAAACTGAACAGAGAGAGCCCAAAGAGAGGATGTCTTCTGCAGCTCTTTTACTTCCATTACAGTAGCTTGTGTCTCAGGGCATAAAGGACACCTTTGCTTGCTTTATGTATTTGTAAAAAATATAAGAAGGATAAAAATTAATCAAGGAAATATAGATGAGTCCTGCTATTGTGCCATGTTTTTCTTTTTGGAAAGCAGTAGGCTGAAGAAGAAAAGGCTAAGAGGAGACCTTTATCACTCTCTTGTAGCTGCCTGAAAGGAGAGTGTGATGAGGCTGGTGTTGGCTGTTTCCTCCCAAGTAACTAACACTAGGACAAGAAATAGTGGCCTGAAGCTGCACTAGGGGAACTTTAGGTTGAATATTAAGAAGAATTTCTTCCCTGAAAGAGTGGTCAGGCACTGGAACAGGCTGCCCAGGGAGGCAGTGGGGTCACTGTCCCCAGAGGTGTTAAAAAACCAAGTAGATGTGGCACTTTGAGACATGGTCTGATGGTCACGGAGGCGTTGGGTAGAAGGTTGGACTTGATGATCTTAGAGATCTTTTCCAACCTTAACAATTCTATGATTCTGTCTGTGCAGTGAAGTGTAGCCATAATGTGGGTTTGTTCACTCCAAACGCTGGAGCAGTGCAAGACAATTTTAACTCCGGTGCTTAAAAAGTTTTATGAGCCACAGTAGGCACTGCACAGACACACAAATTAATATTAAAGCAACCTAGCCTGTTGTCTCAGCTTAATCTGCAAATGGAGTGTGCTTAATAATGAATTGTCCAACTGCCCAGGCAAGCAGTCCTATGAAAACAAAAGTATTTGATTTGTCTGTGGCTCTGAATTTTTAATGTAAACGCAAGTCAGTCTCCTCTGTGCAACACACCGCCCGAGGACTTGTATTGGAATGGTATTTTTCACTGAGTTTCATACTTCTGTGGAGAATGCTATGAATACCTCATGATTAAGTCACTTTGTATCTTGCCATACAAGACTGTAAGAGTATAAATTATTCAAGTATAGTGGGTGTTAAGAGACTTCTGCATAAGTTGTGCTCTGAATATAGAAACTGGGAGGCCTATTCGGCAAAGAAAGGTATTGGAAACAGCTACTGGCAACTTTGAGAAACCTCCTTTTCAAAAAGAATGAGAGTGTGACTAGTCAAAAAAGTGTGGTTTATAACAAGGCATTTGCTTTGTGCAGCTCTTCGCCACCAGTGACAAAATCCTGATGTTCAAGCAGAGTTTTGGGTTTCCTTCCAAGTTCTTTAAAGACGTTTTGGACAAAAGTACTTAGAGTTGCAAACTAGAACCAAACCTGTCGCTTCTCTTTGGGGTCATCATTATCTTTCCATGTCAAGGAGCTGCACTGGAGATAAAGACAGAGTCTTCTGGTGTAGAAAAGTCCAGTCCAGCATTTGGGCAGAAGATGATACAGTGCTGACTCAAATCAAGTGGATGCAATTTTGGCAGTGAAATGCTTGCAGGGTCTCTTATTACCTTCACGTCTGTGGTGAAGAAGTCATTATGATGAATATAGAATAATTTCCTTTGGAAAAGACCTTTAAGATCAAGTCCAACCATTATCCCAGCACCACCATGCCCACTAAACCATGTCTTAAAGTGCCATGTCTACACAATTTTTTTTAAGACCTCCAGGGATGGTGACTCCACCACCTCCCTGGGCAGTCTGTTCCATCCAATGCTTGACCACTCTTTTAGGAAAGACCTTTTTCCTGATAACCAGCCTAAACCTCCTCTAGTGCAACTTGAAGCCATTTCCTCTCATTCTAAATGAAACTCAAGAATTCTTGAATATGACTATTGTTTGTCAGAGTAACTCAGTGGAGTATTCCCCTTGAGAAACAGTGCTGATGCTCTCCTTGTTCATTGGATTCTACCTCCCTTGAGATGCTGCATGAGATGAATGCACCTTGGCCAGTGGGGTTTGGATCAGACCCTATACCCTCTGAGGAGTGTGCAGATATCCTACTGTGCACCCACTAAACTCTAGTGAAATACTATGCATGCCTTAGTAGGATGACAGCTGAACAGAGACAAAAATCACTGAGAGGTTTGCTCATTTGCAGGTTTTCTTTCAAGCCAGTGTCATAGTCTGTGTATTACATTACACACTCAAGGTCATGCAATGCCTACAATCATTCCTGACGTGTTCTAGGTCTCACATTTCACAATTAAAAGTAACACACACATCCCAAATAACAACAAAAACCAAAAAAACCCCAAAGAAACAAAACCCAAAACCCAACCAACCAAACAAACAAAAAAAACCCCCAAACCAAACAAAAAACAAACAAACAAAAACTTGTAAAAATATCAATAAAATGCCTGCTTGTAGTTACAAAGTGAGGGCTGCTGTCTCCTTCCTGTAAGGAAATGATTATCTATGTACTTTGCCAAGGTGCTCTATGCATTTACATTTAAGATAGCTAAATAAAGTAAACTTCATAACCTACTGGTGTTTTATCTAGGCTGTCCCCGTTTCTGTTAACTGTAAAATGATTTACCTTTTACCTTCAGATCCCCAGTGAGTTTTCCTCCTTCCAAGATGATATTAGATAGATCTGTGATTGAATCAGACACTTCATTCCCATTGGTAGGATCTCATCATTGTCTGGTTTCAAGTCATCTCCTTAGGTGTTGGTCAAAGATGGCTCTGCTGTGTGTTTTTTTTTCCTCTTCACTTAGAAAATAATATCAAAATACATGAGATCTGATTGTTTTGGGACTTACACTCAGATCATACTTAGATTAGAGAATTTAAAATGCAAATCGAGGGCAACTATTGTTCAATGCAGAAAGCTGCTTTGTCCTCTTCGGTACATGAGGATCTCATTTGGTGCTTCAATAAAAGGATATTGAATTGGGTTTCACAGAAAAAGATCAGTAGAAGGATATTACATTTTCCTGTTTGTTGCAAGATTTAAACTCCTGTGACCTGAACAAACTTTTCCAGCTTCCATTTAGTGGTTTCCAGTTTTATAAGAGTTTTTTTCTGCATGGATATGGAGCAGTGTCTTGTGCTGTTTCTGGATTCCTCCTCCATTCTCTGTCATTTTAGTACTACATTTACATGGCTGCTGTTGTGTCCATGAAGATGTTGAGTGACCACAAAGGAGATGATTTATTTTTTTAGTGTAAGACTAGTTTCTTTTCTAGGCCACCTGTCTACTTTGGCTTTTCAGTCGTGCTCTCAAAGCTATACAACTTATGTCTTTGTTTCTTATTTACTCTTTTCAGTCTTCTGTGGCTGGTTTTTGCATGCAGTTGATCTCTCTTCTGTATCCTGAATATGTGCTGCACATAGCCACGATAATGTAGCAGTAAACAGATCTTGCTTATGCTGAAAATGGATCCTTTTAATTACTCTTACACTGCAGTGTGTGTGCTTAAAAATAAGAATGTCCTACAATTCTAGTCACTTGCACTCCTTTTGGCACTGCCAGCAGCGACTACAGCTTTTCCTTCATCCACATGGCCTTGGTGACCCCTTTCCTTCCATTCAGAATCATAGAATGGCAAGGTTGGAAGGGACCTCAAAGCTCATCCAGTTCCAACCCTCTGCCATAGGCAGGGACATCTCCCACTAAAATAGGTCGCTCAAGGCCAACCTGGCCTTGAACACCTCCAGGGAGGGAGCATCCACAATCTCCCTGGCCAACCTGCTCCAGTGTCTCATTTACAGCAAGCATCCACCTCTTGCCCTCTTGGTTAGCGGTGCTGAGACCAGATGTGTTCTGGCCTGCCCTGCATATGCCCACCTTTGTTCCTGTGGGTGTTGTCAGTACCTGTTTGTGACATTTCACAGTATTTCTGAAGCTTTGGGGTTGTTTTCTCAGTTGTGTTCACCAGGAGAAATTCCTTGCATATTTACTTTCTCTTAGCTGTTGCTTCTGCAAGTCAGTAAAACCTCCCTCTTTGAATGGCCTCCCTTCAAGGGACAGGGCACAACCACGCACTTGAGAGGATGAAATGCTTCCATGCTTACTTTGTATGGCCCTGCAACCCTTTTGGATTAAAAAGAACCTCAAAACATTAGAAATGAGATGCATGTTATGCATGTGTACAACATGGTGGGGTTGGAGGATCATCAGGATATTCCACAGATATCAAGGTTGTCTCTTTGTGGCCATGGGAATACTCATCCTTTTCCTCCCAGCCCCTTTGCCCCTGGAGGACAAAGCAGCAATCTATCTTCATTACAAGACTCTTTCATGACATCCTGCATGGATTTTAACTCTTGCTGTGTGGAGCCCCATGGAGCTCTGGATATGTTGTCTATAGGAACTGAGTTGCTTCCAGCACAATGCCCTGTGCTGCCCACTCTGACTTTATCTCCAGAAAGAGGAATCATCCTCATGAGCACCAGTGCCTTACCCCTGTCTACAAGAAGTTCCTCAACCAGAGGATTAAATTTTCCTGAGTAGGTTCATTTCCACTTCAGGAATAATAGGATGCCTTCCTTTTTCATCTGGGAAGTTTGCCATTTTGATCCATTCTCCGGTGCTGAGGGCTACAAATGAGTCCATGCTCCTACATATTAATCATTTTTTTTTGGGTTTTTTTTTTTTTTACATTTAAATCTCTGCCTTTTGTGAAGCCCAGCTTTTAAAATATAAAATGAAAACCAACCCACTGACAACCACGTCAAACAGTGGCTCTTCAAGCAGTCACTTGAATTACCCCACTAAGTTATTGCCAGATGGATTTTAGCTGAGGGAAGCACTTGAGTTGTCCCCATATGACATGTTGCATGGAAGCAGAGGTGCATTCATATTAGATAGATGTGATGCAAGGGCAGATCACAGAATAACAGAATTAACCAGGTAGGAAAAGACCTTCAAGATCATCAAGTCCAACGTATCACCTAGCACCTTCTAACCAACTAAACCATGGCACTAAGTGCCTCATCCAGTCTCCTTTTAAACACCTCCAGGGACACTGACTCCACCACCTCCCCAGGCAGCCCATTCCAATGCCAATCACTCTTGCTGGGAAGAACTTCTTCCTAACATCCAGCCTAAACCTGCCCTGGCACGGCTTGAGGCTGTGTCCTCTTACTCTGTCCCTATTGCCTGGGAGAAGAGCCCAACCCCACCTGGCTACAACTTCCCTTCAGGTAGCTGCAGAGAGCAATGAGGTCTGCCCTGAGCCTCCTCTTCCCCAGGCTGCACACCCCCAACTCCCTCAGCCTCTCCTCACAGGGATGTGCTCCAGCCCCCTCACCAGCCTCGGTGGCCTTCTCTGGACATGTTCAAGCACCTCTACATCTTTCTTAAATTGAGGGGCCCAGAACTGGACACAGGACTTAAGGTGTGGCCTAATCAGTGCTGAGTACAGGGGCAGAGTGACTTCCCTGGCCCTTCTGGCTACACTATTTCTGATAACAGGCTAGGATGGCATAGGGTGGTGGTCCTGGAGCATCCCTAAATGGGATCTCGTGGCTTGGCACCTCTTAGTGCACCAGCTTGGATGGGGTGGCTGAGCTCCAGAGGTGCTTTGGGATGGGTGAGGTACGTGGCACAAAGGGGCAGCAGGGGATAGGGTTTGCACTCTGCCTGTCCGGGAAGTCAGATGAGTGTCACATTCCTTCTGGCCTCAGTTGTTGGGCAAGAGCTGATCTGAGCATGTAGCTGAAGTGAGCACCCTGGCATTTTGGCACCTTTTGAGCTCTACACACCCACAAAGGTATGAATTCCAGTGCAGCTTGTGTTCACAGCCTCAGTATATCTGCAAGTATAACTTCATCTATCAACACACTTCAGCTGTGTGCTGCAGGACTCATTTTTGGAGAATTTGGCACCTGCTTATTGATTTGTTTTGAATTACATGTGCCCTCTGAATTTCTCCCTGTGCTTGCACACCACTTCTCAGAACTGTGTTTCACTGCTGAAAGATGAGTATTTTGGGATAGTCACTTCCCATCAAGTCTTGTCGCTGCTTGCTGCACAAGGAGGTTGCATCTTACTAAGATCTTTCCCAGTGAACATCTTGATGAAGAAGTGTCATTTGTCAGACATCTGCCAGTGCACAAGGAGACACTGTTTACAAGTGAAGAAAAGTTATTTGTTGACATGGTAATTTTGCAGTATAATGCATACTGCAGCCTGAAAGAGCTGCGAGCTATCACACGGTTAAAAATAGAAAGCCAAAGCCCAAGAATGTATGGATTGCTGTGGGAAATGCACTTGAAATCAGTTATTTGACATTGAAAACTAAATTAAAACGTCTGGTTTTTAGGAAGTCTAGAGACTGCAGTAAAGCTACGGGAGACAGTCACAAGGAGAGGGATGGGTCTATTCTTGTATTGGCTTTGGCTGACAAAGTAGTGGGAAGAACTAGAGAAGCTTTTATCTTAGTGATTGTGACTGGTGGTATTTAATAGGAAAAATACTTCTTCCTGTCTATTTTTTTCTTTTTCATATTTTGCTTTTCAAGTACCCTTTCAATGCATGGATTCCTTGTCTTTCTTAGTTCCCTCTAGCACTTTGCATTACTTCTCTCTGTTGGCCAAATGCAGTTGTTCCATTTTCAAAGTCTTTATTACCTCTTTTTCCTGAAGACACCTTGGCATCTGGTTGCTACATTCCACAGTTTGGATTTTTGGAAGACTTTGCTATTCTTCAAAGATTTGTGGAGAAAGATATGTAGAACAGGGAGACTCAGGGGAAATTTGACTGGGAATGCCATACTTGGACAGAAATTTTCTGTATTGGAATGTATTCAGCAGGCATCACATCATCCTTTCTCTTCCCCTCCTGCTTGTGCAGGAGCTGGGCCTTTGTTCCTGAGCTCCCTCTCTTAAAGTTAATGGCAGCAAAACTCTGTTTGCTCATCTGGTAGTATGTAACAATTTGCTTTTTTAAAAAAAGTGTATCTTGGAAACCCCTCTGTATTCAGCCCTTTTGTAGATAGGGCTCCCATTAGTCCTGTTTGCGCTGATTGTGACTGAAAAAGTTAAATGAGTACAGAATAGAGACTGTACAGCCTGGCAGGCTGGTGCTGAAGCTTGTTCATTCAGCAAGAAGCAGAGGCAGTATAGAAACTGCCAGCTCTTTGTCTGTGGATGACAGAAGTAGTACAGAGTGGGTATGGAGTGAGCACAGTTGTTCACATGAAATGCATGGCTGCCTTCTCCTCAAGAGATGTGTCTGGTGAAGATGTTACAGCTTAATCCCATGGTTGGAAAGCCACGAGTTGGAGATTTGTTGGTTAGTAAATAAGGCTGCTGCCTCTGCAGGTTAACTAAGAGGGAAAAGTATGCTTTGAAGCACATCTTGAAACATCAGTAGTGAAGCCAAGAGTTCTGTAGATAGCTTGCACAGAACCATACAACTGTTAAGGTTGGAGGAACCCATTGAGATCATCATGTCCAACTGCTCCCCTAAAGCTTGCAATTGCATGACTACCACTAAACCATGTCCCAAAGCATCACATCCATGTGTCTTTTAAATACCTCCAGGGATGGTGATCCCACCATACATCATCTAGAAATGACTACTGCACCTGAGGAGAAGGAAACCTTCACCGTCCAGGCTGTGACCCTGCTGGTGCCTTGTCCATACTGCCTCAACAACTGCCACAGTGGCCTTGCTATGGGTGGTCCTTTTGTCAGTCTGGGAGACACTGGGATGCAGCTGTGTCATACTGTGATACTCCCCAAACTGGCTTTCAGAAACTGTATCATCATTTAGACAAACCTGCTGTAGCTGGGATTGGACTAGGTGGTCTCTGGAGGTCCCTTCCAACCCCCACCATTCCGTGATTTTGGGACACTGGGATTTTTGCAATTCTGGCATTCTAAGATTGTGTGATCTCTACTCTTGCAATACTTAAGGTTAAATGAGATGGCACAGTTCAGCTGCTAGCTCTGCAATATCCCTGCTCCATTCTGCTGTGAGTTAATAGTTGCCACTTTGACCTGAACTTTTGAATGTGTTTGTGGCAGGTAGTCTGCACAGGCCAGAAAAATGTAAAAAGCTATTTAAGAAGGAAGAGTCTATCTAGTGTAAAACTATGTAGACAAATAGTGCTGCCTTTTCCTTTCCTTTTTTTTTTTTCCCCTTTTTCTTTCTTCCAAGGTTTGGAGGTGGTATTTGGCAAGTAACAGGAGCAGTTCAACACGGTGTCAAGTGTTCTTACAGCTAGAGTTCACTGCTAATGAAGTGACCTTTTGTCAAGAGCTTGGAAGATGTGTTCAATAGATTAGTTAATAAAAAGATCCAAAATCACAGGTATTGAGATTAGAATGTAGCTAATTTTGATGACACCCTATCTGTAAATGTATGCTAATTACAGAATGCTTCATCACAGATTGTTGTTGTTGTTTTTTGGGTTTTTTTAGGCTTAATTTAATTACCTGATAATAAAGACATACATCCTATTTTCACTTGTCTGGAAGCAGGTAAACAAAGATGATGAAACGGTTTCAAAGAGATACTGTGAGTGATCCAATTAAAATTGATAACCATTTGTTTGTAGCTGTGATTAACTGACATTTAAAATGCTTTGAGAGTTTGAAAAGTTGTTCCTGGGTTGTCACCAGTAACAGGTTGGTTTTACAATCAAGCTTCTCTCCCTTCTTTGTGTGCAGTTATTCAGAGATCAGCTAAGAACTGGACAAATAATTGCACGTTTGGTAAAAGTAGGTTTTATTTATCCACAGAAGAAATAAACTGCTGGAGGGGAAAACGTTGTACATCCCAATGCACTAACTATGTTTGCATGGTGAATTTTGGTTCTGTGTATTGCTTGTGACAAAGATGTTTTTCAAACATTCATTCAGTAAGCAAATATTGAAGTGAATTGCCCTTTTTCAATAAGTTTTTATTCTCTAACTGAATCAGGCTAATTTAGTCAGCGAGATGTCTGTGTATATACTCTGTCAATATTGCAATGGTTTTTATTTTTCTCCAATATTTGGCTGTGCTGGAATTCTGTATGTGCTTCCCTGCAAATTATTTTAAAACTCAGGACACTTAAGCATTAGAGGACTCTTGGAATTTTTACTTAGGTGAATTATCTGCTTTGCATACCTTTGTTTTATGAAGTTCTTTACAGTGAGGATGGTGAGGCACTGGCACAGGTTGCCCAGGGAGGTTGTGGCTGCTCCCTCCCTGGAGGGGTTCAAGGCCAGGTTGGATGAGGCCTTGAGTGAGCTGTACTAGTGGGAGGTGTCCCTGCCTATGGCAGGGGTTTGGAACTGGATGATCCTTGAGGTCCCTTCCAACCTTATCATTCTAGGATTCTATTATTCTATGACTATGGTAATAGAGGTTTTTTCCCAGAACTGTGGAACTGTTGAGTATAATAATAAAAGTCAGCTGAGCATTTTCAGTTTGACCAAAAAAAACCCCAAAAAATGTGGCTTTTTCAAGTCTTAGTAAAGATTTGAATGAAAACTGAGACAAACTCTGCCTTGACAGACCTTACTCCAATAAAATTTCAGTCAGATTTCAGTTTTCACATTTATTCTGTACACACTTTGCCGCAATGGATTTCACTAGTAATTAATTGATTGGAAGTAAAGTAGTAGATTTGTTAACTCCTTGATGAAAGGGTATGTCAAGCAAGGTAATGATTTATAGGTCTGTCAGTTTCTCTTAATTTAAATTCTTCCATGCAGAACTAACTTTAGAAGTGATGAAATACTTTGAAAAGAATCATATGAAGTAGATGTTGTGGAAACTGCTATTTACTTGGCTGTTGCTTTCTGCATATTTTTTATATATATATAAAGTAATGGAGAGAATTACACCTTGCTGTACAAAATCCTACCTCCTGCCCTACTACCAGAAACTAGGGAGAGTTAATTGGATTTTTTTCTTCAGTCTCTAGCGATGAAGACTCTTACAAGCTCAAGTGGTGTTCTCCTGATGTGATTAATTGTTTAGAGAAATAATAGCTTGACAGTTTTTCCTCTGTCAGAGACCTACAGCCTGTTTCCCCCTTTTTGTTTGGTAAATTCTTTAACTTTCATAACTTGCATTTTTCCAAATATGAGGCATTGAAATAAGAGGGAGCATTAGTTTGGGTTTCATTAATTATTTTAGTTTCTATTCTCTGATGCACTGAAACAAACTACGCAGTTGCTACCAATATGCCAGTGTTCACCTCTTAACATACCCTAAATTAAATTCTTACTGGATTCTGTCAAATCCTGGGATTCTTTCTGAGGTTTTTGAGACAAACTGAGAAAGCAAAAATGTGTTTCTGTAATATTTTTAACTTGCTGAATCACACGAGAAAGTGCTTTCTTGGACCACTATTCCCCCTACTCAAGAATTCTATTTTTATTTGCAATAATTATAAAACAAGGATGTTCCTCTTATTTCTTTTTACTCTTTCACAAATTCTTTGTATTGAAACAGATTACAGTTGTTCAGAAGCCACTTTTAAAAAGAAAATAAATCAGTCCATAAATATACCAAATCCTACATTTCACAAGAATGACAAAGTAGTGTATTTCCTTGTATTGTATTTTGTATTTCCTTGACGCTTAAAATACTTGTAATAAAAAGTGTGGCTTTTTTAACACACACAAAAAAAAAAATCCACAATACATAAAAAAAAAAAACCCAAACAACACAAATCCAAAAGCCCAAACCATATTTGCAGCAGCGTTTCTAGAGGAGCATGTGCTCCTCTTGATCAGCAATGTATGGACTTTAGGGCACTTTCCCTGAAGTCCCACTGGTGCCATCCCTGCTGCAGAGGTGGTTATTCCTAGGAGGTGGGCTGTAGGCATCAGTGCTGTTTGAATGTCATGATGAAATCCTGACACTTCTGAAGACAAGTGCTGTTGACTATAAAAGTGTAGAATTACAGTCAAGGTCTTTTATTTGGTCTGGCCTAAAATGACACGGCTGTCCCTTAGAGCGTGCAGCTTTCCAGGCTCTGTGGGAAGGGGAGAAGCTGCTGGTAAGACTGCCTGTGATTACAGCTGTGCTTGTGTAACTCCCCAGGAGCAGCTGCTCCTTGCCCCATCCCACGGCTGGGCATCCAATAAGGGGTTCCAGGGCTAATGAAGCAAAGGTGATGTCAAATGCCATGGTGTTGGCACCAGCAGAGGTGTGAGATACCATCGTGGCACCTTTGGGGCTGCTGGAGGAGCCATGGCACCAGACAGCACCAGCTGCAATGAGCTTGTGAGCACAACTACCCCCAAGAAAGCTCCCCCCCTCTAACCTCGAGGTCCTTGCCAATCTAAATATGACATTTTTAGGGCAATGCTATTTGTCTGCTTTTGCTTTTAGCATGTGCTGGTGTTGCTGAGTTCTGATGGTTTGGGTTGTGACAGCGTTTTCATCTCCTTGCCCTGGTGGCTTTCATGCTCTCCAGCAGTCTTATTCATCTGTGCCCAGGAGGCTGACTCACATTTTCTCTGTCCTTCATTGCTTCATTTTCACATCCCTTCCACAGCCTTCCCAAGACAGGTGCCACAGTGCCAAGGCTTCCCAAGCCATTGACATATTTGTTGAATTTTTCTGCTGATTTCATCAGCTGCTTTTTCCCTCTTTGTCCACATTGTTGTTAAGAAAGCATTTTGTTCTGCTTGTGTTGAGCTGGGATATTTTTCTGATCCTGTATATTTTTGCCCTAAGATTCATATCTCTTCATTCCAAGTGCTGAAAGGGCAGACTCTGTTGGAAAGCCTCATTAATGCATAGTAGTTCAAAAAAGTAATGCCCTGAAAGTCCACTGATAAGTCAGCAGTCATGACTGGTAGAGACAAGCAAGAGGAAGTTCATGTAACAAATATAGCAATGATCTGCATTAGCTTCCACTGTAATTCATTTATGGTGTAGTTCATGCAAAATGGATCAATTTAGTTTATTAATAATCTAAGTAATAGGATACAATAATTTTTTTTCCCGAGTAGTACTTAGTCTTTTATACCTTTTTCTTTCCCTCCCCCTGGGATTTTCTGGACAGAAATATGCACACTTGAGTTTTTATTTTCTTCTGAGTATGTGCTGTGATAGGCACAATAAATATGTCATGATTTTTCCACACAGCCTGAAAGTCAATAACTCTTCCTCAGTGCTCAGACGTTTAGAAATGCCCCCAAAGGTCTACAAAAGTTCTTCCCACACCCAACTTCCAAGACAATCTGTCTGTGGAAATGGAGAGAGCGCTGCCATTTCTTGTGTGCACACTGGACACAAGTAAGCTAATTGGTATTTCTGTGGCAGAGAGGAATAGTTGCCAAGTGCTCCTGGCAGGTTGATTGTCTCTATACTTGGCACTGGTGAAAATGCATCTTGAGTACTAGGTTCAGTTTTGGGCCTCTTGCTATGAGAAGGACATTGAGCTGTCCTGCCTGGAGTGTGTCCAGAGAAGGGCAACAAAGGTGGTGAAGGGTCTGGAGAACAGGGCTAGTGAGGAGCATCTGAGGGAACTAGGGATGTTTAGTCTGAAGAAGAGGAGGCTGAGTAGAGACCACACTGCTCTCTACAACTCCCTGAAAGGAGGCTGGAGTGAGGTGGGAACTGGTCTCTTTTCCCAGGTAACAAGTGACAGGACTAAAGGAAATGGTCTCAAGTTGCACCAAGGGAGTTCTAGACTGGATATTAGGAAAATTTTGTTTACTTGAAGGAGCAGTCAGGCAAATGTCACTGAAGAGTGAACAGTCACAACTGCTACCACAGCAGGCACTTGCTTCCTCCTGAGCTGAGGTAGTGACTTTGGCACATACCAAACCACTCGGTCTCAGCACTGTGGCAGTCAGAGTGTTCAGTTTTCAGGCTTTTCCTCCTCAGTGCAATTTGAATGCTCTCAAAGACATCCTCATCCCCAGCTCATCACTTGTCTCAGCAACCTTGGTGTTCAGTACTTTTCACTCCTTCAGTTTTTCATCAAGCTGCCAGAACAGCCTGAATGTGCTACCAATGGAGATTTTATTTTGCTCTTAAGAAGGGGGGAAAAAAAAAATTCCTTTCAAATATACCTGGTAGTATTTTGGCCGACAAGGGCACTGAAAGGTACTGAAACATGAGCTTATTTTTCGAAGTTGCCTGATTACATCTCAAAGTGAGTGTGTTCAGGGACTGCAGGCAAGCTGATAGTGTCTAAGAGAGGGCAGAATTGGGGTCTTTTTTCTGTATGGTAGATATTCAGAAAGGCTGGATTAGTTTCTTTAGAGCTGTTCTTATCAAACAGCTCTGAAAAAAAATTCAAAGTAATACAGCCCCGAAGATGGATGAATTCTTCTGTGGAGTACAAGCTAAAATTGACCGATGTGCAGCTGTGAGGGCAGCTTGTAGGAAGAGCAGATGCAGGACGCAAAGCTGTGTCCTGGCTTCAGCCAGGGCAGAGTCAATTTTCACAAGAAACTGGGAGAAGCAGACCCAGGAACCCAAGGGCCTATTCAACACCATGTGACATCATGCCAGCAGGGCAAGGGAGATTCTCCTTCCCCTCTACCCAAAGGGACAGGGAACTACTGGGAAGAGTCCAACAGAGGGCCATGAGGATGCTGAGGGGACTGGAACATCCCTTTTAAGAGGACAGAGTGAGTTGGAGGTGTTTAGCCTGGAGAAGAGCAGACTAAGGGGGGATCTTACCAATGTTGATCAAAATCTGAAGGGTAGAGGTCATGAGGATAGACCTGGGCTCTACTCAGTGATGCCCAGTGATAGGACATGGCTAGCAGGTACAAACTGGAATACAGAATGTTTCACTTGATCTTGAGGACAAACTTACTGATTTCAAGGGTGCTGGAGCTCTGGAGCAGACTGCCCAGCGAGGTTGTGGAGTCTCCTTTTCTGGAGACTTTCAAAGCCCATCTGGAGGCATTCCTTTGCAAGCTGCTCTGGGTGACACTGCTTTAGCCAGGGAGGTTGGTCTAGGTAGTGGTAGGTCCTGCATCTGGGTGGGCACAATCCCAAGCACAACTCCAGGCTGGGTAGTGAATGGCTGGAGAGTAACCCTGAGGAAAAGGACCTTGGGGTCTGGGTCGATGAAAAGCTCAACATGAGACTGCACTGTGTGCATGCAGCCCAGACAGCAACTGTGTGCTGGGCTGCAGCAAGAGCAGTGTGGCCAGCAGGGCAAGGGAGGGGATTCTCCCCCTTTACTCTGCTCTCATCAGACCCTATCTGGAATACTGTGTAGAGTTCTGNACAAGGCCTTGAGTGACCTGTGCTAGTGGGAGGTGTCCCTGCCTATGGCAGGGGGTTGGAACTGGATGATCCTTGAGGTCCCTTTCCAACCTTACTATTCTATGATTCTATAGATGATCTCCAGAGGTCCCTTCTTTTCCCCACTTTTCTGTGATTCTATGTTCAGTATATAACTGGGGGAGCTGGTCAAGAGTGATGTGTGAAAGGCAACATGGTGCTTAGTTGCTGGCTCACCCTAAACTACACCAGGCTATCATGATAAAAATGCCCTCATTCCTTGTGGTATTAAAGCCTCCCACAGTTAGTTTATTGCTGCAGGATGTTAAAAACTAGAGAAATTTATTCTACCAGTGTAGCAAAAGTGTGCACGACTCATCTTTTGGGAAGGGTTAGTGCCTGTCCTGTTTCCAGGACGTGCTGTGTGCTCAGAACTGTTCTGTGCAGGCCATGCTGCAGGTGCATGCTGTGTATCCTGATTTGCAAGCCGGGAAGAACGACGCTATTTTAATTCTTTCTGTGCTCCCAAAGCTCACAAAGCTGCTTTGCTTTTTTTTGTGTTTTTGAACACTTTATTTCAGTCCTGAGAAGCCTGAAACAGATTCTGTTGGCAAGGAAAATATTCTGCTCTGTCAAGTATTGCAGTCTTATTCTGGTATCAGCAAGTCATCTCGAGGAGGAGGCTAAAATTAATCCTAGCACTATTTCGTCCGACGTCTTCATCTGGAAACTCAAAGCCAATGCAAATTGCAGAGAGGAGGTCACATGAAGATATCAGATGATTACATGCTATTTATCTTGGGTGCCTTCTCAGCTCCTCAGAATATATAAGGAAAGTGGATAGTGAATCCAAACAAAGGTAGGCAGGCAGGCTGAGATTTCTCTGTGTGCTTCAGTTTACTGACTTGTGTAAACAAGAAAAAAAAATTAGGGGGCAAGAGGGTGTATCTATATCTGCAGCTGGTATAAATGCAGCAGCTTAATGGTGAATTCTCCCACTATATCCATGCACCAAATTCTTTCTGTGCTATTACTTCTGAATTCCGATGGAATGAGAGCAGGATCCGTTCCAACATGTTACAGGAGTCGATGCTGCTCCAGGCATGTGAGAGTTAACTGAAAGAGTGTTTCTGGAGCTGCTGACGCACATGAAATAGCTTTAGTAGGTTTGTTCGTGGCAGACTGAAATACAGGTGTTTGCTTTTGGAGGAGATGATGCTATGTGAGGAAATGCCATGTTTGGCAAACACGAGAAGAGGTTCTGATCCTTGTTTCTAGCGTGGGAATGTGAAGAGGTTGCAGTTACAAGATCAGTCTCAGGCACGCTTTGAATGCTTGTACATTTGGACCAGGATCTGACAATGTTCCTGAGAATAATCTGTGTGGATGCCGTTGTCCCCATGCTGCAGGAGCACCCTGTCAGAACAGGCTCTGAGCACCTCAGGATGAGATGGGAGTGCAGAGGGCTTGGTATGGATGAGGTAGTATCTGGCATTAATTCAGGGAAGTATTTAAGCATATGTCCAGCTCAGCACTGAGTAGGGCCTCTGAAGCCTGTGCACTAGCTAAAAATAGCACAGAGAGCAGACTTCCTTTTTTTTTTTCCTTTCTTTTTTGTGTGGACCAGGGACCTTGGGACTTCTGTGTGTGCAGTCAGGAGCAGAGCAGTCAAGACTGCAGTTGTGGCACTCAAAGTACTTCAGAGCACTGTGAAGCTTTGCCCACAATCAGCAGCTGCTGCTGGCATTGCCTTCATAGGGCACCTGGTTGCCTTGTCCCGGTAATTGTCAAAATACATGTGACAGCTCCTGAAAGTGGCCATTCCTGAGGCTGATGGTGCAAGAATTTTGGGGAAGGTGTGATGAAAAGGTGAACATAAGCAGGAGCTGCAGGGTGTTTGCCTGTGCTTCATCTTCCGTGCAGTGTCTGAGGAGCAGTTGTCAATGGCTGCGAAGTCCACAGGGAACTTCTGGAATTCACAGCATCCACAGTGATCAACACCCAGCAGTTAACCTGACATAGTGATGTTCTCAGCATCTTTTCAAACCCTCAGTCTCAGAATTGTTAAACACCAAGACCTCAGTGAAGCAACTTGCAGGGAAATGCTAAACTTTCATGTCCTGACATACTTAGTAAAAGATAAACAGATGCTCTCGAAAGTCCTTTTTATGCAGAGAAAAAATACATTAAGTAGTTATTAAAAAAAAAAAAAAATATATATAGAGAGAGCAAAATAAAAACAAACAACACCAACTAAACACCAAAACTTAGAAAAGTGCTCTCCAAAGTGGCTTGTAGCTGCAGCAAAGGGCAGTAATACTTAACATCTCCATTAGCCATGATGATGCTGGGGAAAGTAAGTAAGGAGCAACAAAAGCATATCCTGTCCTTGAAAGGGCCTTTAAATACATTTCTTATGCAACCATAGAAAGAAAAAATGTACCCTAAAACACCAAACAGGCAGAATACTCCTTTTCCCCTCAAGTGGCTGAGAAGTTAAAGATACAAACAAAACAGTGTAAGGCTCTGTCTGCTTCTGTAGGGAATTACATACTTTATCAGACAAAGCAGATTTCCTCAAACTTGTTATAATCTGCTTCTTGAGCAATAATCAAGCCTAGCATTTGGTATATGTATGAATACTGATGAAGTTTGTATTTTAGCAGGCTATGCTATACTGCACCCCTGAAAGTCCCATGTCTGTAGTGGTGAGGATGGAAAGAAAAGTGTGACTGTTACAGGTTTAAGAACTGGGATGTCTTAACCACTGAGTACAGTCCTCCAGGGACTGACCTCCATAGGCCAGGAGGTGAATACTGGAAAGTGTAATCTTTTATTGTTATATTCCCTGCATTAGCCTGCATCTCCCTTCCCTTCTGTGAAGAAGTTCTTCACAGCAAAAGTAATTGGCCATTGGAATGGGCTGCCTTGGGAGGTGGTGGAGTCCCCATCCCTGGAGGTGTTTAAATGAAGATTGGATGAGGCATTTAATACCATGGTTTAGTTAATTAGAAGGTGTGAGGTGATAGGTTTGGACTCAATGATCTCGAAGATATTTTCCTGGTTAATTCTGTGATTCCCTATATACACTGGCTGCACAGTCAGCTTCTGCCCCTTTTCTCCCTCTCTCTCATCCCAGCTTGCTGAGCTGGCATCTCTCTGGTATTTAAAGGGCAGTTGAGACTTTTGGCTTTGAGCAACTTGGCTGATTTTTCTTGTGTCATTTGGGTCTGAGGTAGCAGGGGCAAGGGAGGCTTTGAGGTCACGTTAGAGGGGTAGGTTTTGGATGATGGTGGCCTAGTGACGCTTTGGAAAGCCCCAGATGGAGAACTGGGCTGATGCCGAATATGAATGTTGTGTATTTTGCATGTTTTTGTATTGTTTTATATAGTTGTGAATAGTACTTCCATTTAAGTTTCCAATTCTTTCCAACTCTGTGTGGAGTGCTTGCTCTTACTCCTCACTCTCTAAAACTTCAACAGTGACCTAAGACTTTAAAGGACCCTTGTTGTGTATGGTATGAAGCAGCTCTGCCTCTGCTCTGTGAAGTGGAACTTGACACATCCTGGGCAGAGAGTCCATAATGCCTACAGGTAACTTTCTGATGCCTTGGAGCAGCACCACGTTGGTGAGACACAGTAATTTTGGTCAGTTTCCAGCCTTTCTGGTTTGATAGTAATGGCAATCACAACATGGTAGGAGGAAGGGATTACTAAAAAAGCAGAACTGTTGAATTGTTGGGAGCTGTTAAGCTCCAGAGGCATTTCCAACAGTGTTGATCATCTGCATGATGGTGGAGATATAAAAAGTTTTGGATAGTGTTGTTTTTTTTTTTGTCTCGTGTGGATTACCCTTCTGGTTAATGGTACTCGAACAATGGCTGCAGGCCAACCAGCTCCTTCAGTGCTACATCCCCTCAGCTTTGAAGCTAAGAGTAACCTTCCTAGCTGTGGTACTCCAGCTTGTAGAGCGGAAGGGTCAATGTTCTTAGTCCATCTGGGGAAGTAAAGTCCTTTGGTGGTTGGTGTGTTGTTGGTTTTTTGGGTTTTTTTGTCCCTTTTGTTGTTTTGGTTTTTTCATTGGCTTTGTGGTTTGTTTTGAATAAAAAAAGCTGCTGTGATTGAGATGAGCACATTCAGCTTGGGTAATTGCATGGCATGGAAGCTTATGTGTTTATACATGATTATCTTCATTTGGGATTAATGGTGGAGCTACAGTCTTGTCAAGTGTACTTAGAGGTAAATATGTATTCACTAAAGCTTCTGCATATACTGGAGATGTGATGTGATTATTTATGCTAATGACTGAGATGTGTAAAATGTTGCTAATGCGATATTGCCCTTTCCCTTCTATATAGTGATTTCACCAAATCTAAAGCTATTGAAGTCCAGCTATCTCTGTCAGAAGAACCTATAGCAGGCACGGATCCCCCTTTAGGCACGGATCCCCCCCTTTTTTTTTCCCCC